>ML777768.1:757570-814320 GCA_009831015.1 Picea engelmannii | reverse complement strand
CTTTGCCTCCAAGAATTCTGAGACCATAGATCTGATAGCTGTTCACAATCTATCTTGACAAAGAAAATCTCAAAGCCACTCCAACCAAACTAATAATTCCAGGCCGAAGAACCACAACCAAGAACCATGAACCTCTTCTCCATGAGAACTCTTCTCCTTTTATAAGTTGAAGAAGATAGGATGAGGAGGTTAGGATGATCCCACTAAATCATGAAAGCGAGTAAGATCCAAACCGTTCGGATGCTACCTCACCCAAGAAGCTTCTCCTTCTAGAAAATTCGAGAAACCATACGTTTTTCCCACGTGCTGGAATTTCCGCACCCTAGCTATATAGCAACCTGCGGAAAGTTCGCACCCTGGCTATATAGCAACCTGCGGGAATGGGTCATTTCCGCATTCTGCCTATATAGCAACCTGCGTACATTTCTCTTTATAAGGTTTTTACATAGAAAAAAACAACTTCTTTTCTCAGGAAAAGTTCTTCTTCCTTCTCTCTTCAGGAATTCAGGCCACTGTGACCCCTCTAAAGGCAATAGATAGGTTTACATCATTAACGATCATAGGGATGACGAAAATAATGTGTAACAAGTAGTTAGGGTTTTGTTGGTGCGATATTGTAGCATTGAACCCCGGGTCTGCCCTTGTGCCAACAAATGGTTCTGTTTCCGGAACTGAAACTGTGATTGTTGGGAACTGAACAGAAGAATCTTTGTGCAAAGAGTCATCCTGAAATTGTAAACGCTCTATGCATGGATCTATTCCCTAGTGCGCAGTGATCCACTTGATATAAAAAGATCTGTGTTGAATAAGGAAGGACAGATCTGAAGGAAATAAGTCAGATCTGCAAGAAAATAGGTTAATACTGAAGAAAAGAAGTAAGATCTGTAAGCTCTATGCTCCGATAAAGGTAAGAATAGTTAAAAGTTCTTAGATATGAAAGCTTTGTGCCCTGTAGAAGTAAAAGAGGTGAAATTTTTTGTTTCTAAAGTATGGATTTAGGTATGCTTGGTATATTTTGTCCTAGCTTGAAAAATAGGGCATTATTAAATGACAGAACGTTTGATATGAATAGATCTGATAAGAATAATGATAGATATGTTATAACTATGCATAGAAATAATTTTTGGACTAACCAA
This sequence comes from Picea engelmannii, assembly GCA_009831015.1. NCBI lineage: Eukaryota > Viridiplantae > Streptophyta > Pinopsida > Pinales > Pinaceae > Picea > Picea engelmannii. The sequence continues at coordinate 813,184 of ML777768.1, read as the reverse complement.
TGGATGCAGGATCCTAGAAAGAAATTTTTGCAGGTTTGCCATTATGATCCTAGCGCGTAGTATAAGAAAAGTTGGGGATCATTGAAGAGAAAGAGAGGGTTAACTCTTTGTTATAGTTGCAGAAGACCAGGACATGTTGCTAAGGAATTCCATGGGAGAAACCCTAGTTGCCTATATTGTAAGGCTATGGACCATGAAGTACTGGATTGCCCTAGAATGATTGCTAGACTTGAAAAGATGAATAGAGAGAAAGCAAACCCTGAAGGATATCAAGAGACTAAGATTGTAGAAGAACCTTAGAAAGAATCATAGATTATGTTGCTGAAAATGAAAGAAACCTTGGATGAACATAAAGATGCCAGTTTGTCAGAGATCTTCAAAGAAAAGGAGAAAATTGAAGTAAGAATAGGAGACTTCAACATTGACTGTGCTCTGGATGAGGGAACAAAGATGAACATTATGATAGAAAGTACTTGGGAAACCCTAGGAAGACCTGATATGGTTCCTTCACTAAGAAAAATAGGATTGTTTAAAGGAAAAATGGTAACCCTATGTGGCAGGATTACTCGAATAGCTATGAGTACCCATGGATCTTTGACGGAGGAAGAATTCGAAGTTATTAAATTTATTAAGGACTAAGGTTCATTTCTAGCTTTGTTAGGCAAGATCTGGATTGAAAAAGACCAGATCCCAAGAAAAGAAGAAAAGGAAGCCCTAGAACAAAAGAAGCAAGAACTCATGGAATTTATGACTAGAAAGATCACCTACTTGATGGAAGAACAAGAGAACAGATCTAAGATATTAAACACCAGAGACTTGAATGTCGAAGCTATAAGAGAATTAGAGGAACCACAGAAGACCAAAATACCTAATCCATATGATGAAGGTGTATTACCCTTGGATCTAAAGAAAGAATCTCAGCATCACGAAGTGATTATGTCGAGAGAGGATAAGGATTATAATGAAAAAAGGATGATCGAGACGAAGCTCACTAGGAAGAAGGCTAGGAAGCTAAGTAAGAAGAGAGCCAATATCGAAAAGTTATAGAAGATTCCACTGGGAAATTCACAGAAGGAAAAATCACAGGAATTGAGCTTTATCGGGATACGAGAACAAAGACATATGGCACTTCGCCATGGCGAAGAAATATAGTCATTGGACCAATATACCCATTCGACTTCCACCCCGAATGGGAAGAAAATAATTAAAATATCACTACCAGACCGTTGGACTATGCCATAATGAATGGATCAATGTTCATGAAAGCTTCATACCTGTTGCCAGCAGACCATTGATGAATTTCCTATTATCTCATCACGTCATGCCCGAAGAACACTTTTTCCAACTGAGAAATTGAAGCCCGCAGAACTAGTGATTGTCTACAGTGATCATTGCAAGTATATTGTTCATCCTAGTACAACATTTTGAGATCATCGTGACCTTGATTATCTTTCCCGAGTGTGTATGTTCGATGATTCCATCAAACTTGAGGAATCTGTCATTTTTTGGCATAGGGGAAGACCCAGGGTTCAACGCTACAACAACGCACCAACAAAACCCTAATTATTGGCCCTTTCAGCAACACCTGTGAAGCAGATGAAGTCTCACCTGAGTTAGAGGCAGGGGTGGTTGTAGGACACAAATGTTTGCAACCTTAGTTGGGACATAGACCTGTTATTCTAACACTTAACATAGCACTTAGTAGTTAATATTCATCAATATTCAGTCTTATTATACTTCGTAGATAGCACAAAGCATCACAACATTTAATTAGATCTAAGATCTTTCAGCACTTTGTAATAGTAAACAGATCAGATCCTATAGATCAACACTAAGCATATTCATACATATCAGAGCTAACATTCATTCATAGCTCATAAGTACAAAGCATAAATATATCTATATAAACACATCAAAGCACTTAGCAAAGGAAGAGACAAGCACATCAAGTCGAAGAACAGAGCACAACACACTGATTTACCATGGTTCACCCCCACCCTGGGGATACGTCCACAAATTCTTCTTCTTTATTAATGTCTTCAATCAGTTACAACACAATGCCTCCAAACCTTATTGCGCACAGGACAATAGATCTGAGCATCTCGCTAGATCCAACACAAAGACTTCTACAGTCTCTCATAGGGACTTACACTCAGCTCTGCAAGTCTTACACAAAATGCACAAATCCTTACAATACTTGATCACACAGATCCAACTCTTATCACTTTAGCCAACTTGCACTAAGCAACAAATTCTACTATTTCTTACATTGCCTATCTATTTATACGTTACAAAAGTGGGTCTAAGCATGGGTGAACCCACGAGCTGACATCCCTTCTCCATTACATTAACCCAGAACCCTAAAAGGACCCAAAAAGGGGTCTAGCTTCAACGATTTTCGCTTCACGTTGCGCTCCATCTTTGACAAGCTGTCGAAGTCCCAAAAATGGTCAAATATGATCAAGTGTTCCCCAAAACTTGGTCAAGGGCCAATAGTTGAGCTCAATAACATTGAGATAATCAGAATCCTGTCTTTGTGTAATGAAAAAAAAAATTATACACATCAACATGAGACTGTATGGAGGAATCATATATGTTGTGTGGTGGTATTGGCTTCCTCATCATTCTAAAAAACTGAAAACCTCATTCTCCCAACTAAAATTACCCACTCAAAAAGAGCCCCAGATAGTGAAAAATTAGGGTTTGTAGGAGAGCCCCTTGAACTAGAGAAAACCTATGTCATTAAATATGGGATCACACTATGGTATTTTATGCATGCATTGAACCAACCTAGAACAAATTGAATCATACAAAATTAGAGATAAAACCCTATATACATAAATACATATAAAAAGGGGTGTTGGGAAAATTGAGACATACATGCAACCCGAGGGCTCTGGTTCTCAATATAATTTTCCATACGAAGGATGTCAATCTCAAGAAGGGGAAAAGGTTCAACATCATTGTCAATTTCTTCTTTTGAAAGAGAGTTTCACCATTGTTGATTATGTTTTCTCTCCCAACAAGTCATCACCTAATACATATAACAACCTTGCAATACCTATGAACTCCCCTTTCCATGTGCACCCTCCACACCTCCCCTCCCCCCACTATAATATACGTGAACCCGCTTCAATTAAAAAATACTTCTTCCCCCCTAATATGAAGCAATATATTGACTTTATTTTTGACAATTTTAAAACCCCCTTTATGAATGAACGTGATAGGATATTGACCAACAAGTTAAGCCCATGTGGCCTTTTTCAAGTCAAGTTTTATCACCATTGCTTTCAATTTATTGATTTTGATTGAATGGAGGCCTATTGGGCCACCCCAACTACATTATGTATTTGCATGTATGCTAGAAACCCAAATTTCTCAAGAGACATTACCTCATACAAGGTTGGTTTAAGTTTCATGGAAATCATTTTAGAAATAACCTTATAAATAGTATTACACAATAAAATGAGTGTAAAATATTTTAAGGAGGGGGTGCCATTCTTCAGTATGCTATAAAAAAAATGGTAGAGTTTAAATTCCCTAAATCCTTCCCCAATTTCCTTGATTATTCAACAACAACTAAGATGTGTTCTTCCAGGAGGTCATAAAAACCCTGGAAAAATAAAATAAAATCCATCCATTTGAGCTAGGAATTTTGTCCTTTTCAAATGAATAGATAACCTCTCTCAACTCCTTCAAAGCTAATGATATCAAGTCCTAATTTAAGAAATCCCCAATAAATATGGGCAAGTGATTCCTCAATTGTCGATTCATACACTCTCCATTCTATTTTATCCCAATTTTGTAAATTCTTCATCCTTTAGCCAAAATGGATTGAACATGAAGGACCTCAAGGGATTCTTTTCATACTATTTGTTTGCAAAAAGATTGGGATGTGGTCAAATACACCCCTATCCCAATCCATGTATTAATATTGTATGCCCTTTTTATAATGGACTCAAAAAGTAAGAAATGATTCAATATTTTTTATATTCCCTCTCCCCTGCTATTGAAATTTTTTCAAGTGGGAGCCAATTCAATTGAATTTATATCACAAATATTTACCTTGTCTAGCTTCTCCAATAGAAAGGTAGCTAATGGATTTATCCTACTGATTTCACCCCACATTTCCCCCTACCTTAGAAAAATTCCAAATCCCCTCAAACAATCACATTTTCACATCTCAATATTTTTGGTTCAAATAATTCCTCCCAATAATCCTACCTATTATTATAGGTTCCATAAATATTTATAAAGGAGGACTTTTGTAATTTTGATGAAAACAATTTTTTCCATGTCCTTGATGGAAAAATAGTAGTGTTCTGTAGATTAAATAATTGATTCCATTATGTTACCTATCCTCATTTACCTACAACATCATAAATATAAAATTCCATCTCGTTATTGGTCCTCATTTTTTTTTCCGGAGAAAACAAGATTTTATATTAAAAATATATATATATATACAAGTTCCATTGATTCATATGAATTTTTTCAACCCTTACAGATCCTACATACACTTCGTATCTTCCTCTTTCTGCTTAAATCCTATGACAGGGTTTCAATCTTTGCACAATTTTACATCCATATTTTGTCTTTACAAAAAGTCAAGCAAAATGTATCAAGTTCAATACATAATGATATCTTTACAGTCTAAACAACTATCACAAGCAAAACTCCATGGTTTCCAATTCTTCACCCTCATTAAATTCGTAGAAGCATATCGTCCCTAGTTGTAGCTCCAGAGCCTCTTTGGAAGACTCGTCCACTTTGGTGTTTATTCTCTTAAGATATGGTGTAAGGATAGCTAGCTGAAGGATTGAAAAGAGAGTTTCATTTATCTCATTATGTCAGAGAGTCTGATATTTTGAATATTGAATTTTTTCAAATCCCAGTTGATGATCAACTTGGAATCTCTGAAAACTTGCAACTTCTGAAGGTATTTTCTTTTTGTAGTTTCTAATAGGGTCCATTGATTCATATTATTTTTCGGAACGAAATGAAATCAAAGATATTACAATGAAACACATAAATATTGCCAGAAATAGAGAAATAGAGTAATACATGATTTCTGTTAATGAAAGAAATGTACAGAGATTGTAAAAATACAGAGTGAAAGACTCGCTAGAATAGTGGCAGCTTATCTCTGAGAAGATATGTGACGGTTACTCACATTATCCAAAAGATTATTGTTACAATGAGGCTCTAAAGGCCTTTTTAACATAAGGAAATCCAAACCCTAACCCCGGAAGATGAAAATCCAGAAGGTTTGCAGGCCCCGATGGGGGTAGTTGATACGTCAACTTCCCGAGAGTGTAACTTTTGCATACGATCTCCATTTGGGGTAATCGATACACCGTTGGAAAGGTATAAATGAGAAGAACAATTTCAGCTAACCCAAGACAACTATCTTGGCAATATATTGGGCAACAAATCTCCAAAAAATGTCATTTAGGGCCTCAAAACGGCCCCATAAGTTTGGAACCCGAAAAACTATTGAAAAAATACCAAGGTGGAAATATTTTTTTCAAGCTAGTTGAATAGGTGGGTGGCCACCGATATCCACTTGGATCAATCCTCCCTCCTTAGGAAGCAATGGTCTCCATTGCATTGATTTCCCAGGGGGAGAGAGGGAAGCGTTTGTTGAATCTGAATCTTGGTGAGTTGCTTGCCTTGCTGGAGAAGTTGTACTTCTTATCTTGTTGAAGGTTGTCACGAACCTGTGGCTGGAAGGGTTGGACCTTTTTAACTAGTCTGGTTACATGAGATTACTGTGTGTAGAAAGAATCATTGTGCTTTGCTGCAATCTTTTCGATATGTTTCTGTTGGATATAAGGAGCTTGTACCGAGGCTGTAGTGTTTGCAGTGTCCTTCTGTGCACCTTTTGAATAGATTGTGAAGAAGCTAAATTTTGTAGCATGAGATATTACCTTGCGACACTGTTTAGGTGGGACAATAGTTGTAACTACCTCTGGTATTCTATAGAGATAACCCCCAAGAGTAACAATGACACTACGGGGTTGAGACTCATAAACAACATGGCGCTTCCACATATATGGCTGGCCCAAAAGAACATAGAAAAAATACATTGGGGAAACATCACATAATATCTCATCCTTGAAGGACCAGATGTCATATGACAATCGAAAATACTAGCTGACACAGAGATCTCATCCCTGGTGAAGCCACCCAATGTTGTATGGCTGCGTTTGTGGTGTTGTCAACAATCCCAACTGTTTGACAATCTCTATTGAGATGAGGTTCTTCTCGCTTCCTCTATAAACAATGAAATGTAATGGGGTCCCATTCACCCACATCTTTGAAAGGAAGAGGCCCTCCCCCTCTTCAAGATCCATTGGTTCTTCTGGTTGAATTGTTGTGGTTGTGAAAATAGCAGTGGGGTCTGTGTCGATGAGTTGTCTTCTTCCAGTATTTTCTGAATCAGATTCTAAATCTGGGTTCGACTATTTTTCTTTGATCTCATCTACTAATGATTTTTTTGAGTGACATTCATCAGGTTTGTGCCAGGGAATTTTGTGGAAATCACACCACTTTCCAGTGTCCTTCTTTGTCTTTCTGTTACCCTTCTTTACCTGTGGCTTGAAAGGGTTTTTGGGAGGTTGTTTGTTAGGTTTGTCTTTATCATACTTTGGTTTTTGAGGATTTTCAAACCCGAACTCCCATTTGTTCTGGTGCCTAATTTTCTGCTTGATTTTGACAACATATTGATAGGCATCTCCGAGTGATGAGATGTCCAGGAAATGCATTTTGGTTTGGATGTACCTGTGTAGAGCCCCACGGTATTTCAAAACCAAATGTCACTTGGAGTCTTTGATACACAACTTGGTGCACAAGGTATGGAAATTTTTTTTGAACGTCGACACTGTTTTCCCCCTCTCTTGCTACAGTGTGGTCCATCTTATGTATTGGTTGTCATAATTACCAACAGGGTAATATTGTTCCTTGACCTCATCCACAAAAAAATCCTAGGTGGGATTGCATCGATATATTCTAGAATACTATGTGGAACGTTTCTCCTAGTTGGTTTCCCACCAATGTTTGACATGTTGGAGAGCCTTAAGGAGTGCGAAGGTGATGTTTTTCCTGTCGGAGAAATTGTGAACAAAGAAATAACCTTATAGTAGATTTAAACATTTTTCTAGGGCATACGCATCTATCTGTGCATCAAATATAAGAATATCAAATTTAACTTGTACCTTTAAAGCCAAGGTGCCTCCAAAGTGGTCACTTGATGAAGATGTGCATGTTGTAATCGGTAGGCGTTGAACAATGTGGGAAAAATTCTCCATCATTTTGTCCCTCTGTCATGTGAGAGCTTGCTCAAGCAACATATTAATAGAATATTTTTAGTGTCATTTTTATTTTCTTCCTTCATGGAGGGTTTCTTGGGCGTGCGAGAGAGATTGTCTTCAAGAGAGACAAGCTCGAGACCCAACTTGCTATACTCGGACCTCGTCGGGGACATGCACTGAGAAACGAGAAAGAGAAGCCTGTTATGATACCACTGATCCAGATTATTTTTGAGAGAGAAATGAAAGAAGAGATATTACAATGAAATACACATAAATATTTTCAGAAACAGAGAAATAGAGTAATACATGATTTCTATTAATGAAAGAAATGTACATAGACTGCAAAAATACAGAGTGAAAGACTCACTAGAATGGTGGAATCTTATCTCTGAGAGGAGATGTGAGGGCTACTTGCATTCATTGGAAGATGATTGTTATAATGAGGCTCTAAAATCATTTTTAACATAAGGAAAATCCAAACCCTAAACCCGGAAGATGAAAAGACAAAAGGTTTGCGGGCCCCGATGGGGGTTGTTGATACGTCAACTTCCCGGGCACGCAACTTTTGCATACGATCTCCATTTGGGGTGCTTGATACACCGTTGGAAAGGTCTAACTGAGAAGAATGATTTTTGACTAACCTAGGACAATGGCCAAGGTGCATCATGGGCCCCAAATCCCCAAAAAACGTCGCTTAGGGCCTCAAAAAGGCCCCGGAAGCTTGGAACACGAAAAACTGCCAAGGTGGAAAACTTTTTTTCAAGTCAGTGGAATAGGTGGGTGGCCACCGATATCCACCTGGAATATGGATTAAATCATTGCAAAGTGTGGCCACCCACCGATATCGCACTTGGGGGGATTACCCTGGATATCTCCATCAAAATATCCCTAGGGAGTCTCATAGTCAATAATTGGTGGGATAGGGTTTCTCAGGTTTTTTTCCTCGGATCATCTTTGTATTCTATAGCTTATGATATGGTGATAGCAGTCGTGCCTTCTGGAGGGATGATTTTTTCCTTTAAGAGAACTTGATTCCTTTCCCACTAAATATTTGTGATCAATAGACTCGGAAGGCTTGTGTACATTTAATCTCTGAAGCTCTCTTCCAGAGATGCATTGTTCCAGTCAATTTTTGCATGTGGTTTATTTTTTATCATTTCCCGAACTTGACCTCCATAGGGACAAGAAGTGAATAAGAGAGATATGAATTTTGAGGAAGATTTTCACATTGGGAATCTATTAGGGCCCACCGACCCTCTCCTTTGTAGGTTTTCTCAAGTCAACAATTCATTGTTAAGGGCTAGCCACATAGTTAGTTTGCATCTTGTAGGAGCTTTGAAATTCCAGAGTGGTTTCCACAACCATTTTTTGTCCCCTAGGGCCCAATCCTCCTACCAGGATTTGTATCCCACTTTGACAATGAAAGAGCCATCCTTTGGGTTAAGGGTCCAACATAGATAATATTTTGATTCATCATCAAGGGAAATAAACTTTTTTCATAACAACCCAATATAAGTGGTCCATTCATTTGCATGGTCATCCGTCAGTCCCAGACTATCCGTATATTTCCAACCCCCTCTTCCTCTTTGTTGCAGATAACTGACATAGGCATCATTGAGGGTTATTAGACCATGGTATTTAAGGGCATGGATCAAGGGGTCTGATAATGTGTAGTGGTTTCCTGCACCAATCCATGGGTCCTCACCAAATCAAATACTCTGACCATCACCCACTTTCCAGGATTCCCAGGTCTCAACCAACGGAAATGCGGCAACAAAGGCCTTCCACACCAATGTGCCAATGTTTATTTTATTCAGTGTTCTAAACCACTCAACAATTGACTTGTTTGGAAAATACTTCAAGCTCATAACATAAACCCATAGTGTATTTCCTTGTGTTAAACGCCATAAATTCCTTACAGTCAGTGCTTGTGCATAAAGGGAAATTTCCTTTAAGGCCCATCTGTCGAGTTCCTTTAGGGTTGCTATCACTGACCAATGCACTAGGTGTAATACTCCCTGGAGATGTTTTCCTACCCATAAGCATTGGAAACAAATCCTACAAATTTTCTGTAAAACACCTTTTGGGATCGCCATGATAAAATTCCAATACACAGGTATACTTTCTAGGAATACTTTTAAAATGATCAATATGCCTCCTTGTGATAATAGACGATTTACCTAGATCAAAATCTTGGCTTCTATTGGTGCAATTATATGTATAATATATTACCAAACATAAATTATCGATTGGGATTCATAATCAATAGAGTTGTTACATTATATGTTCCGACAACAGGTGGTTTAACTATGTATGATGAGAATAGCCTATATAAGAAAACACTTCCAAACCAAATACTCTGTTTTCACACTTTTCAAATAACACTCTCCACACATTTCGAAATTCATAAAGCAAAAATCATAAACAAGAATATGATCTAAAGTTCTTGCTCGGGTGATGGACCTATTCATTGATGGCTAGTGAAAGAAAAAGATGAACTTTGATTCTATCTCCTAGATAAACTAAACTAATAGAAATCAACACTCTGCATACTCTTAAAAAGGAAACTCAATCAAGCTTAAAATAAATACCAGGTAGATTAAAACACTCCATTATAGGTGCATGTAAGGTGAGAGATGGAGGTCTTGATTGTGCCTGTGTTTGCAAGATGTAGTCTAATCAATTATGTAAGAAAACATTAAGTGTGGTGGAATACTCCATTATAGGCTCATGTATGGTGAAATATGGAGATCCAACTTTTTCTCATTTCCTGTAACAACTCAATTCAATAATAACTTGCAAGCAATCCCTATCTAATTTTGCACACTTCTTCAAACCAATGATATTCATAAAGTAAATCAATGCAACTTGACAATTATGAAAGACTATTTCATTCCTACACAGGAAACAAAGGTTTTTATGAGATGTTCCATTTGTTGGCTCATGTAATGCAAAAGATGGACTCTCAAATTGTTCCTGTACTACCACACTTTGCAATAAATTCTAATAGTGAAATCAAAATAAAATAACATGAAATCAAAACAACAAGTACAGAAAATAAAAATCTATACTAATAATTTACTATGAGATTACCAAGACGGATCGATGGACCCTTGTCTATTCCAACATGGAATCTTTTAGATCAATAGATGCTAAGTTATAAAACACACACATGATCATTGAATTCAAGATTACATTAATCTTCAACAAATAAGTTTACAAAAAGACTCTGTTCAGAAATCCAATTTGCAGCATAACAATTCCTCTTCCTTCCTCAGACCTATGAGGTCTTATTTATACATAAAATCCATGGAGGAATGGATGAAACTGAATCCCCAAACTCAGAAAATAATTTTTACAATTTTAGGATAAATCCCCAAAATCTGGGTTTTTCATCAATTTGGGTAGATTCGAGATAGAGATCGACCCATATCTTCTAAAAACATTCAAATTTTAGAAAAATTCCCACATTATTATTTAATTTTCCACATTCTAAACAAAACCCATATCATGGAATTTCTAGATAGGATACCATCTACATGGAAGTCGAGGCGCAATTTGGCAATTTGAGATTTTTACTAATTTGTGCATAATCATTTCCTCTGAGATGGAGGTCCACACATGTCATATGGGTGAATTTTGACACACGTTTCCGCAGGTAGACATCGCTCTGGAAAAAACCCATGTCTTTGATTTTCCTCTAGAAGAATTCCAAAATTTCGAACTATATTTGGTACCAGACGAGCACATAAATAGGTATTGGACAAGCACAATATTGGTACCGGACGAGCACAACTTTGGTACCGGATAAGATGAGTATTAGATGAATGCTGAAATAGGTACCGGATGAAAAGTGGTTGTTGTCATAAGATATTCTTAGATCATTCAAAGTAATTAGAGAGGTTTAACCATCAAATATTAAATCCAAATCATTAATAAATCATCATAAATCATGATTAAACATATGTTACCTCATATGTACACAATAATTTCTAAAGGATATGTATGTAGAGGAAAATAGGCAGAGATTACATATGCATTAGGAAAAATTGGTGAGGATATGGAACAAGATAAGGTAATTGGAGGTGACAAAAAGGAGGCTCAACATTTCCCCCATGCCTTATCCATTGCATGTCCTCATGCAACAATGATCTTCAAAATTTCAAAATTGATGGTGCTACTCACTCGATCAAACATTCCCTGAAGTTCCACCCTTCTTCAGCTCCTTAAGTTCTCTTTTAAGTAACCTGCTATACAATATGAACCTCTTGGCCTCTGCTTCACACTTCTTACCCATGGAAAAGTAGTTATGATAGCAAAGTGAAGTAATGAGTAATAGATTAGATCTATTAGTGATTTGACACTAAGTCTTATCCAATCTATTGTGGATCATAGTTAGGAGAAAGGGATGAATGTGACTCTAATATGATTATAGGATAGTGGCCAAGAGTTTTCATAATGACTTTGACTAATAGGCCCCTTGGCTAGATTACCTTTAAAATAAAAGTGATATAATCATAATTTAGATCTCATTTGAAGAGAGGAACACATAAAAGAATACATCCCAAGATGATTAACTCGTCTCTTGTCTAATTTTATAGAGATGAAGCTCTTCTTGCTTAGGTAGGGTGAATTACATATACTGAAGGTCCCACTTTCATGGAAACCTATTTATTTTAAAGATGGAACCCTAAAGTTGATACTTTAAGGTTTTTAAGAACATCATTCGAGAGATACAAAGGTCATCTCCTAGCCTTGATTTGATAATGATTTCTTCGGAATGAGACCCAAGGGTTTTTTGTTTAGTTTTAGGTGTGTCAATTTATTTTTTCAACTCCCTTTACTCGGCATAGCCCCACTGACATTAGGCCTATTCAGTACCCCGACGGGTTTACCTTAGTACCATACAAGCATGGCCTCACTGCCAACATGCATGTTCAGTACCTTCGTCAGTTTACTTGTTCTTCCTGATACTTTATTTTTATTATATTACTCAAAACATTTATAATGATGTATATTGTTCATTGATAGCTTTAAAGTATAAGGAAGGCAGGTGGTACAAGAGTGTTTTAGAGTTATTAGGCACATAATTAATTGCTTGCAATTATCCCAAGGGTGACATCATCCACATTAGCCTTAAATCTCAGCTATTCAATGTATAATGGAACATCTCGGATAATGACTAAGAGGTCCCTCTAGTTAATCCTATTAGGGTTCTCATGAAAGTCAATTGAGGTTTTGCAAGGGCGGTCCACCACATGAGGTTTTCATCAATACCTCCCAAGAGAAACTTGTAAAGATAAACTTGGATAAGAACTTGTTGAATCAACTAGGTTAGTATTAGAAATAATGGTGTCACCACTTTTCAATGGATATTTCAATTATTAATCACTTTTTCATAATGATGAGGTAATAAGACATGTGCACCCATTATCATATAGAGATAAATGTGAAAATATATCCTTAAAGGATATCAAGGATGATTCATTTAAGGGCGAGTGTAACAATGTAGGAGGAAGATGTATATGAAAGTAAAGGAAAATTAAGCACAAGACTCAAATGATCCTTGATAGAAAGAACATTAAAAGATTAGTCCATACCTCCAATTATCTAAAGTGAAAACAATGTTAAGTACAGGACAAAGATCATATCACTTTGGCATCAATACCAGATTGGTACCAGAGTAGGTTTCTGCACTACCAAAACAGACAGTATTGGAACAAGATTTTGCAGTACAGGAACATGATTTTGCAGTACCAGAACATGACAGTATCGTAATAGGATTATGCAGTACCGGAACAAGATTTTGTAGTACCAGAATAGGACAGTACTGGAACAGGAATCTAAAGTACCAGAACAGGACAATACCAAAACATGTCTTTGTGATCTTTAAAGTGGAATTTTCATATCTCACAGTGTGACTGGAATACTCTGAGTTTCAGGCTGTAGACAATTCTTACAATCACTGCTCAACATTATCGGTACCAAATCACATTGTACATGCTGAATTTGTTGACAGAAGTTGAAAAAGAATCTAAAGGTCCCAACAACCACTCCCCCATGCCTGAGGTTTTGCATGCCCTCATGCACATAATGTGAGACACTAAAAAAAATAAGGAGGTTTTCTGAGAGGGTTGCAAACAACTGCTAAAAACAAACCAATAGAACTAATTAAAGCTAGATTTTAATTCATGCTTAGAAATAAAAAATTCGAGGAAAATGTCAAAAGTTGAACAATGCATACATTATTCATGATTAATTTGACCAAAACTTATTATCTATGAACAAAATAGTCTGGAATTAACATTCATTTTCAATTTCTATTAAAAATATCAGTTAATCGATCATCCTTGTGAAATAGTTGTCTTAAAATAGATAGGTAATGATCAAGCACGAATGCATATTTTCTTAAGGAAAAATAAGAAATTTGAGGAAATAGGTCATGAAGTACTCCCTTAATTGTTCTCTTTCGTTGCAAAGGATTCCTTATCCTCTTTTGAAAACACTCTTCTAGTATTATGTGTGCATTCGGAGGATGAAGATATTATCTTCTCATAAATTCCAAACAAAATTGTCATAACTTTTAGAAAGAAATCTACTAGAGGAACAAAATACCTCAAACTGATTGCTTTGTTAAATTTTGGCATTCCCAGTTATGAAAAGTATGAAAGATAGGTTGCATTGCACTTATATGCATCATTTATATATTTATTTACTATCCTACTCTTATTGAACAAAAGAAAATGTCCTTCAACTATAGGAATACTTCCAGTGAAGCCATGTGCGTAACATGGTTAGAAATATATTCATATTCGGGTTTAAAAGGAAAGTTTTAATGCATACTTGAGTATGAAGGACCAATTTCTTTGATGACGAGATCAAAAAATAATGAAAATTAAAAGAGTAGTGTGACATGATAACTAATTGGAACCATCTTACAATAGGATCATGATATTCTTGTTTCTCTTCTTTGTTTAGGTCACATAACATTTCCTCCTTTTCCATGCTACGCAAATTATCTTCTTCAAGATGATTGGTCTTTGGAGTACATACATGATCTACTGAGAGGCATGATAAGACCTCCTCAATCTTAGGTTCCAATGGTTTCTCTCCATTTAATTCTATCCATGCTTCTTTAGTCTCATCAACAAATTGACAAGAGGAATCCAAAGGGACTTCTAAATCTTCTTGTGGAGAGACAAATAAATTATTTACTGTTGTCAAGATATGCTCTTCCTATGAGGCGAATATCCCAGTTGCTGCTACAATGTGAGAAAGTTCTTGGAGGAACATTCTTCAATCTCTTGATCATGCATGAATTACTCTATCTGGTTGATGATCCATGTCTCGCAACACAAATTAGTACTTGGGGGTTCTTACAACACCCCAAAAATGATTTATCATCAAAGATCTGAATTTTAAAACGAAGAAATTAAAACTATTTGCAAAAACAAAACACACCAAACTTGAAATCCTTGCATTACTGGGACCCTATTGTCACTAGCTTATCGGTTCACATAAGTCATCTCATCATAAATAAAACTAATTTTTCATAAATAAAAACACACTTTTGCATAAAATAAGGAAAACCACACTTGCATTAAAAGAAAAAAACTTTTGCATGAAAGGGAGAGGACAACCTAGCTTTGGAGAAACCCCACTAAAGTGGATGTGTGGTCTCTTCCCTAACGTCTTATCATCTTCTCTCCTCCCTTAGGCCATCCTTAAAAACAATCCAAAACCATTAAAGAAATCTAATTCAAATACTACCTATTACCATTTACAATTCCCCGACAATGGCGCCAAAATGTTGGTGCAATTATATGTATAATATATTATCAAACATAAATTATCAATCAGGATTCATAATCAACATAGTTGTTAAACTATATGTGCCGACAACATGTGGTTTAACTATGTCTGATGAGTATAGCCTATATAAGAAAACACTTCCAAACCAAATACTATGTTTTCACACTTTTCAAATAACACTCTCCACACATTTCAAAATTCAGAAAGCAAAACTCATAAACACTCATATGATCTAATGTTCTTGCTCAGGTGATGGACTTGTTCATTGATGGCTCATGAAAGAAAAAGATTAAATTTGATTATATCTCCTAGAGAAGCTAAACTAACAACAATTAACACTCGACATACTCTTAAAAAGGAAACTCAATCAAGATTAAAAGAAATGCCAGGCAGAGTGAGAGATGGAGGTCTTGATTGTGTATGTGTTTGCAAGATGTAGTCTAATCAATTCTGGAAGAAAATGATAAGTGTGGTGGAATAATCCATTATAGGTTCATGTATCATGAAAGATGGAGATCCAACTTGTTCTCATTTCCTGTAACAACTCAATTCAATAATAACTTGCAAGCAATCCCTATCTAATTCTGCACACTTCTTCAAACCAATGATATTCATAAAGTAAATCAATGAAACTTGAAAATTATGAAAAGCTATTTCGTTCCTACACAGAAAACATTGGGTTTTATGAGATGTTCCATTTGCTGGCTCATGTAATGTGAATGATGGACTCTCAAACTGTTCATGTATTGCCACACTTTGCAATAAATTCTAATAGTGAAATCAAAATAAAATAACATGAAATCAAAACAACAAGTACAGGAAATACAAATTTATACTAATAATTTACAGTGAGATTACCAAGTTGGATTGGTGGGCCCTTTACGATGACAACATGGAAGCTTTTAGATCAACATATGCTAAATTCTAAAAGACACACAGGATCATTGAATTCAAGCTTACATTAATCTTCAACAAGTAAGTTTACAAAAAGAGTATGTTCAGAAATCCAATCTGCAGCATACCAATTCCTCTTCCTTCCTCAGACCTATGAGGTCTTATTTATACATAAAATCCATGGAGGAATGGATGAAACTGAATCCCAAAAATCTACTATTTTCATCAATTTGGGCAAATTCGAGTTAGATATCCACCCATATCTTCTAAAAAAATTCATTTTTTTGAAAAGTGCTTCCATATTGCTCAATTTTCCACATTCTAGACAAAACCCATATCATAGAATTGCTAGATCTGATACCATCTACACGTAAATTGAGGCGCAAGTTGGCAGTTTGAGATTTTTACTAATTTTTGCAAAATCATTCCCCTTGATATCGAGGTCCACATGTATGAGTTGGGTGAACTATGACACACTTGTCCGCATGTAGACGTCTCCTTGGAAAAAACCCATGTCCCTGATTTGCCTCTAGAATCATTCCAAAATTTCAAACTATATCTGATACTGAAAGAGCACAAAAATAGGTATCGGATGAGCACAACATTGGTACCGGACAAGATTAGTACTGTATGAATGATGAAATGGGTGCCAGATGAATAGGGTTGTTTTAATAAGATCTTCTTTGATCATTCAAAGTAATTAGAGAGATTTAAACATCAAATATTCAATCCAAATCATTAATAAATCATCATAAATCATGATTAAACATAAGTTACCTCATATGTACACAATAATTGCTAAAGGATATGTCTGTTGAGGAAAATAGGTAGAGAGAGCATATGTATTATGCAAAATTGGTTAGGATATGGAACAAGATAAGGAAATTGGAGGTGACAGAAAGGAGGCTCAACAACTTCAATATTTCAAATAAGCCAACTCCAATGTTCCTTCCTATAAAAATCCGGTTTAGGGTGGAATCCCAAATACTTGATTCCATCCTTCACGTATATTTTTTGGGTTGGTATCAGATTGTGAAGTGCTTTTTGTTCTCCCTCAGAGCAATTATCCAGGATCATGTTTGATTTATCGAAATTGATCATCATGCCTATCACTTTGCAGTAGAGGTCAATTATTTTGCTAAGGGAAATTAGTTTTGTTTGGGATCCAAAAACACTTAAGAAAATATCATCTACAAACAATAGGTGTGTGATATCCTCTGACTCAGAGACCTTAACCCATCTAATGGAATTACTATTTCTGTCTTCTTTCATCAATCTACTGAGGGTTTCCACCACTATCAAGAAGAGGAAAGGGGATAGGGGGAAGGCTTGTCTTAGTCCCCTCATAGCCTTGAAAAAATGATAAGGGGAGCCATTTATGAAGACTATGAATGAGGAACTGTTCAGACATCCCATGATCCAGTTGAAAATTCTTATATTAATCCCCATTTGTAGTAGAACTTGCCTCAAGAAGGTCTAATCTACTCTGTCATAGACCTTATCCAGATCTAGCTTTAGAATGGCCACTTTCAGGTTTTTCTTTTTTATAGAGTGAAGGGTTTCTTGTGCTATTGAAACAACATCATGGATTTGTCTATTCTGAAGAAAACAAAATGGCTCTTCATTGATGATCTCACTCAGCATAGAGCGGAGTCACCTAACAATAATCTTCGAAATAAGATTGTAGGAGACATTGGCACAGGATATAGGCTTGTAATCCTTGAAAGTTTCTGAATTCTATTTTTTTGGGATAAGACAGATGAAATTATATTTGAGTACCCTGTGAACTTGGTCAATCTATTGTGACTCACATACCATTAGGAGGATATTTGTCTTAATCAACTCAAAGAAATTTCTGTAAAATTCGACAGGAAATTCATCTGGACCTGGACTCTTACCACTCTGCATTGTGAACAAGGAAGTTTTTATTTCATCTTTTGATACTTATTTTGTCAGGGATTGGTTCATCTCCTTGGAAAAAACCCATGGAAATTTGTTCATGACTTCCAGTATATCCTGGATCGTACATCCTACAAGTGCATGAAAGAGTGTTTTGAAATGCCTAGCCCTAATCACTTCCTTCTCCTCAAAAGTGGATGCCATGTTTCCCTCGTCGTCTCTTATTTCCCAGGCTGTGTTGTTATTTTTTCGGAGGTTTGCAAAATTGTAAAATGTTTTGGTATTGTTGTCTCTACCTCAATCCAAATCACTCTTCTCTTTAGTCTCTATATTTGTTCTTCTTTCAAGAGCCATCCATTTCTCTGTTTCTCTAGACTCTTTAGTTCATCGAGTTGTATAGGGCTTAGTGACCCATATTCTATGTGTATATGTAGGGTCATTATGTTGTTTTCAATCTTATTTAATTCGCTTTGTTTATTAGCCTTCCATATTGAAAGTCGATATTTAATGGCTCTCTTGACCTTTTTTAGGTTCTCTCCAAATTGGATCATTAGAGGTTCTGGCTTATTGTGGGAGAGGTGTTCCTAGTTGTCCGAGACCAACTTATTAAATTCATCTTCTCCAAAACAAGCTTGACAACATTTCAAAGGTGTCAGGGGGGGCTTTGATGTAGTTCTCCATTGAAACATGATTAGACAATGGTCTGATAAACCACCCTCCCCCATTGTTGACATGAAATGAAAACCCAAATCTAGGAAAGCTTGAGAAATAAACATATTCCTCTATGGTTCTCCAGTTGGACCAAGTGGGGTACAAATTGATCAGTTTGAGGTCCAAAGGGTGCATTTTCTCTAGGAGATATTGAAAAACAAACCTTTTGTATTTCCTCCCTTGGGTTGTTCCCAAACATTTCCTGGAGAGAGAGGGTGTAGTTCAAATCCCCTCAAATAATAGTGTGTGGATCCCTAAAAATTTCATCCTCTTAGAGATCTTCCCAAAAAGGAACTATGTTCATATAGGGATTGTAAATATTTATGACAGAGAAGATGAGATCATTATCCTTATGCCTGAGGGAGATCGAGATAGCAGATCTGACTGATGAAGTGGTCAAGGATTGGAATTTTAGGCTCCACCTCATTATTTAACCCCCAAACATGCCATCTACATCTATAGAGATAAAAGACAAGTTTTTTAGCAAGGGCTCCATCATCTCCTTGTCCTTCGTCATCGAACATATAGTCTCCTGGAGCATAATGATATCAATTTGTTTACTCATGAGCAGTGTTTTGAGGGCCATTGTTTTCTGAGGTCCCCCAATCCCTCTGCATTTGAAAGATAAGATCATCATCATGGGGGGAGGGGGAGGGTGATCCCTTCTCTAATGGCCCTAGCGATGGTATATTGTGTTCATTTATGGATTTATTTCATCATCTTCTCATTTTCCTTGTGTAGGTGTGATTTCCAACCAGCTTGAATGTTTATAGGGGGGTCTAGAGCCAATCCACCTTTGAATAGATTTTCGTCTTTTGGTCAGTCCTTCGATCTAAGAGCATAGCATTGTATGGGATGTGGAGATGAAGGAGGGGATGAAATAGTCTTAGGGTGGGAACCCATGACATCCATCATAGGGGGGTTTATGGGCAGAGCCCCAGAGGGGAGGTAAGGGGAGAGGAAGTCAGGGGGGAGGATGAAGATGGCCAGAGAGAAGTTAGAGAGTCCTGATAGGGAGGGGGACATTGGAGGGGCCCGAGTCCTTATGTGGTTTTACTGGGGAGGGGAGGGAAGAGGGGACAGAAGAAGGACCGACTAGGGGGAAATCGACCTCTTATGTCCTCGTGGCTTGAGGTGGGAGAAAAGGAATATTGTTTTCATTCACCTCTTTTACACATTTTTCACATGGTATGTTATTATCTGATCCAGACATACTCATAGGTTTAGAAACCAAAACCGAGTTATCCATACCTTGTGTTTCTTATTTAACCAGGTCGTCGATAGCTTGGCAATAATGTATTAGGTCCGAGCTACACATCCTCATGTCTCCCCTCGATAGACACTTCCTCAATCAACTTGCACGTCCAATGGTAGAATTTCTCCTCCACACCTTATGTGGGCCCATAGAACTTGGCATCAAGCAGGTACACTGATTACGAACATGGTCAATCTCATGGAAGTCGTGGCAACATAATGACATATGCCAATATTCAACCCTTTGTTTTTGAATATTATCAATGGAACCGACCAAACCTCCTTGGACATATACCTCAATCTGTATCCAAGCCCACCAACGGTCATTTTTGGAGGCCCAATTAGGTTCCAAGCCTACGAAAACACCCAATTTCTTGCCAATTTATTTGAGTGCATATCTAATCTAGAAGGCTAGTGGAAAACTCGACAATATGGCCCAGACTCACATCATATATACATGTTCTTTTGCTGGATCAAAATCCATGGTCCACTTCTTGAGAATGGGGCCAGCGGCCCCCCAGGACCATTGTTTCGACATAAGTGCTTTCAATGTTCCACTGAGTTCAAAATAAATACTATCCATCCCTAATCTAGGACATGGGTCTCCAGAATATAGCCGAGCAGTGGTTTCCACTGTTTTTATTTCCACCAGTGTAGGTATTTTCCCCCTAAAGTCTTTCCCATAAAATGTCCCACCAAGTATCGAACCGCACAACGCATAACCTCACCTACTGGAATATCATTTCCAACGACCATTTGTACCACACCTTTTTTCTCCTTGATACACTTCGGTGGGTATTTATGTCCATATGCCTGAGAAGGAGACCCTAGGGGGAAATGTTTCCCTTATTTTTCCATAGGACAACTAGGTTCTTCCACCACCTAGGCCATTGGTTGTTTAAGAATATGAGTGTGGGATTTCCTACCAAATGAAAAAAACTCTGTGCGAGTATAGACAAGATCTGTGGGAGAGAGGATGCCCTTGTAAAGTCCACCCAAAGAAGTAATTTCAACATTAAAATTTTACTGAGGGCCTTCCACTCCCCCATGGGAAAAAACCACAGGAGATCCATTTTGATGGAATTATTGCATTGGGTGTGATGGGGAGGCTGATCGCAGTCACTGATCTTGAAACTCAAAGTGTGTGTAGAAAGATAGCACATGTGTGGGACTTGGCTCATAATCTAAAGTCAAATCGTCTTCTGGGTCCATCTGTACACTAATTTAAATACATCTGTATAAGAAGTACGAACCTAGATCTCATGCCCTGACAAGTGTTGTGGGGAATAGAGAAAAACAAATGGTGGGAAGAGGGAATCCAAAACAAGTGTCAGAAAAAAGTTCAGGGCCCTACAATCCTCACACTTGGGCCTATGTCCAAGCCCTCATGACTGAAGAAAATGTCATACCGTAGACCAATACTTCCACACCTTGGTCCTCATTATTTACCTTTTTTTTTAAATAAGTTTCCTCGATATTCAATTGAATCAAAGGAAACTTTCCAATACATATATAGTGAAACAAGGCTTGAAGCCATTACAACAATATACTTATTCATGTTATTTTTAAGGGAATTGTACTTGGGTGGGGAGGAAAAAAAACCATTCATCTCAACCATCCAAGCTATACCCAATTGACACTTGGTCCTCATTATTTACCTATAGTGTCATAAACGACAAAATTCCATCCATTTGGAATAGGAGTTAACAAATTCCTCAATTTCTCTCCTTATATATTTGTTTATTGAATCATTAATAGGGTTGGTTATGCACATGAATGATACATTCAATGGTACCTTTTTCATGGGGTGCATTCAAATCCCTAATGTTTAAGGATAAAAGCATCATCTTCAACCCTTACTAAGAGTCATCCCAACTCTAAGGGTCCCATTTATTCTATTTTCTTTTTATTTGATAATTTCTCTCCCTTCTTTATATTGAGCAATGGGTAGGAAGGATGCCCTTCTTGGGGTTAATGGCAAGTCCACTACCCTAAATCGAACCCTGTTCTCCCTTTCATTCCAACCCCTTCGCTTTTGGCATCAAGGTTTTTAGAGTATCATAAGTGGTACCTTTTATTCATTTATGTGGGGAGACAACTATTTTTTGAATCTGAACATTGTCATGACACTTCTATGAGAGCCAACACAAGTGACAAAGAGGGGGAGCCACCACTAACATGAATTACAGTTTCTACTAAGGCATCCAAAGTCCTTCACCAACAAGGCATAATACTACTATGGATCCCTTCTTCCTTGTGAACTTGGTATATGGTATTTTCTATCCCTCCTACTTCTGCCCCAATATTTTAAATCGGAAATTCTAATAAGATCTTATCCATAGGAAACCTTTCAAAAATAATTTTTGAAGAAAGTAAATTGTGGGTACCATGTTTTGTCATTTAAAAAGAACTTCCACCTACCTAATTTTAGTCCATTTTCCCTCTTTTTGACATTTTCATCATCAATTTTTGTTTAATAAAGGATTATAAAGGTATATCCAATAATTTTATTTTATTTTTCTAATTTTCAAAATCAAAAAGTTGAAATATTAAAAAAATGATTTTTACCAATAATTACAAGGATAATTGTGTTCATGTAATCTGTCCTTTGATAGCATGTCTGCAAGCTGATATAGAGGAAATGGGCACACAGAGCATGATATACACCTTCATACTATGGTGATATTCCCTTTGAATTTGAGAAAATTGACCCAGAAACCCTCAGTCAACACCTTGGTCAACTCAGGTATCTACAGGAAAATATCTAGCAGAAAAAATAGGAAGTGGTCTTCAACCATGATTCCCTAAGTGATGAGACAAAATTTGGATATCTCAAGTCATTAGTTTTGTGAAGAACATGACCAATTAGGCAAGCTAATTTTTCAGAAAGTTCATGAGGTAGAGTGAATGAGCGTTTCTTTGAAGAGGATCTGCCAAGAATTTATGTTACGGTCGTGGATGCTGAATGGAGTGATTCAAAAAATTTAGGATCTGATCAGTTGCATCATTACTCCATAATATTATTCCTAGGCTCAGTTGTTAAATTCCTTTTTGTATAAATAAGATGAAATATGAAGCTTAAGGGATGTTATAGCACAAATTGCCACACCTATGCATTTGTGACATGGCCTTATCCTTTTCCTTAGATTTCTAATGAAAATACCAAACTTCCCTCATTAAAGTCACCTAAAAAAACTTGACTTTTGTTGAGATCCACGGGTTTCCTTTGTGCAACATGTAGAAATCTGCATCTTGCAATCTTGAAAACTGCAGATTCCCTAAAAAATTATGAAAAACAAAATATTTCCACAATTTCGGGTGGGTTTTTTGGTTGGAATCATTTCCCAACATCCCTGAGCTCATACTAAGTGGAATTCAACCTCCCCAACCTCTCAATAATGGTATAAATTCACCATTTGGGGCATGGATGAGGAGGGATAACTAAGGTGCAAGATCGTGTTGGAAAAATTTTAGCAAGCTTCCCCAATCCCTTCATTCTTTGAGTAGCATCCCATACCTAGAAACTCCTTTTCCAGTGTTCCTTCCTTTCTCTATATAACTATAGGGTGTGTTCCTATCCCTGTTGAGTTATCCAAGGAAGATCCTCACTGTTGAGTTTATTCTTGAAGTTCTTTGGAGGAACCTAAGGCAGTTGGATACAAACCAGTACCGAAGGTTGGATCAGGTTGTAAATACCTTTCTCACATTATTGGTAATAGAAGAGTTCTCTTTCCATCCCATTGTGTGT
The DNA here is from genome assembly GCA_009831015.1 of Picea engelmannii. Lineage (NCBI taxonomy): Eukaryota > Viridiplantae > Streptophyta > Pinopsida > Pinales > Pinaceae > Picea > Picea engelmannii. The sequence goes on along the minus strand of ML777768.1, from coordinate 789,553 downwards.
TTATTGTTTCATTGTAGTGATATATTCCAATGTCTTTCATATGTATTTGAATCTATGCACATGATAGATGCTATTTAAATGTATAACTACCTTGTAGAAACATATTCTTGGTTTCCTATTGTAGGCTAGTTCCGACAAATATCAGGAGCACTTCAAGAAGTGAGAATGAGGATCAACATCGAATGAAGGATTCTAGGTGTTAGGCCTCTCCTTATTTCTTTCTCTCTCTCTCTCTCCTTATAAATGTAGTTATTTCTTGTATGCATTGTTATAGATTAGGTTTGGTTCTGTCTTCTGAATTTGGTCTTGCTCTGTTGTGACATGAACCAAGGTCACGCGGGGGGGGNCTTAATCATAATTGGTGACCAAGATGTGTTGTAGTCTATAGGAAGAGATCTGCTGGAAGGAAGGAATTAAAGAATCCTCCATCAACCAACACAAGGGTAGTAGAAGGAAAAATATTTGGAGGGACTCAGATGAAAATATTGTAAGGACCATACCGAGGTACGACTCTGGCATGCACCATATGGAACAACACACTACAAATACTCTCTGAATAGTATCCAATAATGAAGACTACTGACAAAGACAAGGAATCCACCAATGGGGTCAAATAGAAACCAAGGTACTGCATGAATCCCTATGTGTGATGATTTTTGTTGACGTCAAACACAAGGGAAACCACTCAGTCAATGACCAATGATGGTTTTTCATATGTTGAGCACAAGGTCACCTATCAATAATGGAAATAGGCCCAGGATTCAACTCTAGGTCATAGTCTCAAATCAATGTGCTGGATTTGATAAGAGAAGACATGCCAACAAGAAGTCAATGGGGACCTTCTATGCTAGCACGAGTAAATGACATAGATACTTTTGATGATGAGACAAACTTGAATAACTTGTGAAGGCCGACATGAAATGTCATAGACTAATTTTAGAATGGTAGACTCTGGCTGAAACTTCCCTTGAACAAAAGCACGACTCATTATGTGACTTAGGAAGCATGAATATAAACTGAGATACATTTGTGACACAGGAGGCATCAACAAATGCCTCATATGGTTGGAAGAATAACCAATCAAGGGAGATTATACTCAACAATGAGAAAAATTCTCCTAAAGCCATACTAGACCCAAAATGATGAGATACTGACTCAATATTGCGATTTTTTCAAGGGTGACAAAATTGTTGCCAACAAAAGAGATGGACTCTTCCCCCCCTTATTTTTGGTTTTTTATTTTTATTTTTTTGGTCTTTTTCATATTATTAAAGCCTGAAAAAGAATAAAAGAATGTTATAGTACAATGGAGGAATCAAGTGTCATGAGAAAGAAAACTAGTTCCAAAGTGCAAGGAAGATACCTATGGTCAATGCAAGGAAAACATGTGAAGGATAAGGACACTCGGGGGATGCTTCCTCTAGGGATAAGAGGTTGAGTCACAAAGGCATAAATTGCAAGGCTAGGAACCAATAGGAATGCATAAGAAATTGGTTCAACAAAGGCATGTTGAATTCAACATTAGGCTTAAAAGCGTGATAAGTCAATATGAAATGCAATTGGAACTCAACCTCATGTTCTTTTTTGTAAATTTAGTCTCTCGAGCCCGAAAAAGTGAAACAATACCAAGGAGAACTCTTCTAGTCAATGTTGACTAGAGTATTCATTTTTTGTAATTAGTCCATTCGGTCTAAAAAAGGGGTAAACTTGTACCAAACAGATGTCCTTTCAAATCCATTTAACAAGTGTGAAACAAAACAATCTCACTCAACAATCTTTTCATTTTTAAAGAGTCTAAAAAGAGCTTAATTGAGACTCCAGGATGTACCTTTTCATGGTTGGTGACCAAGTGAGAAAAAGGGAAATATGTTGTTGTGGGAAGCATATAATGGAGGGAGTCACGTAGGTAATATATAGAAGAATATTGAGTAAGAATAATGAAGTTCGAACACAATGTCATGGTGGGACTAAGAAAGACTCCCAAGCCTAATAGAAAACTTGTAGCATGGGCACCAGAATGCGAAGGGATTCTAATATAGGACGCCCATGATAGGTAGGCTCTACCACATGAATTATGACACTTATAAACAACAGAGAAGGTTCCACATCACAACTCAATGGGGTCAATCCTAAGGCAGAATAAATCAAGAAATGAATAATGCAAAAATTCATGGAGGGGAAAATATAACCTATATGCCAAGTTCGAGATCATTACATGTCAGAAAGGATCGACATGGAAGAAAAGATACCAAAGAAAGTGTCTCCAAAGTTCTATATATAACACCAAAAAAACTTACCTAGGACTTAATAAGTCCAATATAGAAACCTTTGATAAAAACAAGTATTATGGGATACAAAACTTGAAAACTAGAAACCCTAAAAATACAATATGTACAGAGGATCGCACAACCTTGCTACTTATGCATAGTAGTGCTCTAGGTAGAGCCCATTGCTAGGCTCAATTCAAGGGTTTCATTGGTAACCAACTAGTAAATCTTCGAGTTCAAAAGGAGGTTGAAGATCCATAATCATAGCTTCAAGGATGGTCTCATCTGAACACAACTCAAAATCCATGAAATCAGGGCTCGACAGCTCACAAATACCAAGGCTCAAGGTATTACAAACAATAAGATTAGACTCAAGAGGAAACACTAGATTACTCGGGCCAATAAGGGGAAGCAAGGGCTCCCATGCCTCCATTGGATAAAACACCTGATCACTTTATGATACCTTGTCTCAAGAAGGAGAACGTAATTGTAAAGAATCCTTCTCAGGAGCAATTGAACACTGAGGATAATATGCCACATAATTCACCCGTGGCATGGAAGAGTCTACTCGAACACTAGGAACACACAAAGGGGAAAGCTAAGGTAAATTCAAACCAGGATGGATATTATCAGATGAAAATTTTTCAATAGTGATGATGCTTCCATTGTGAGGGAAATGCATCAAATGAAAGAGCGTAGACACCACGACATTCATCCCATACACATAATCATGCCCAAGAAGTAAATTAAATTTTAAAGGTCCCGACACCACTAAAAGATCGACTAGGACAGTCTTCCCACCCAACCTGATAGGAAACTGAGGAAGAATACCCAGACATTTGCTAGGTCTTCTATTGAAATCCAGTTGCTCACTAGTAGCTGATGCAATCTTGGGAGAACCCAAAGCTTTCCATGCTGAGGATGATAAAATACTTGCATAGGATCCTTCATCTACAATACTTTGGTGAATTCCTAATGGATCAATTACGACCATTATCTGTAAGGGTGTAGAAGAAGGAAGTTGAGGCTCTACAAGATCATTCCAATCAAAGGAAATCGTCCTAGGACTTGAAGGGAGCATACTAGAAGAGAGTGGAATGCCCCCTTGTTCAGAAGGTATTGAAATGGAAATTCTAAGGACATGGTCATAAGACACATCACTCCCTGAAAGAGGAGTGGGATCAACAAAAGATTGCATCGACAAGACCACTTCCTTAGACTTGTCACTCTCCAAGAGAAGAGTGGGATCAACCAAAGATTGCATCAACGTGATCACTTCCTCAGCCACTGGTTGAATGGGATGTGAGAGAACACGATCAAGAGATGCATCACCCACCAAAATAAGAGTGTTTTCAGTCGAATATTACATTGGCAGGACTGCTTCATCAACCAATGATTGAATAGATTGTTGGGAAACCGAAGATGACTCAAAACTATAAGGGCCTTCAGAAAAGGACCATGCTTCTCGTACCATGACATAGAAGAGAACAAATGAGTAATGTGATCTCCTTTGCAAATATTACAAGGGAACTTGGGCTTATGTCCTATACGTCTAGGCTTCTCAACCATATTAGTGCCTCCAACATGACTTGCAGTGGTTGTTCGGTTGCCCCCAACATGACTAGAAAAGGTTGATTTAATGTCTCCAACATGATTAGTAGAGGTTGGTGACAAGACTCCAACATGAATCACATAGATCGATGAATCGATGCTAGTATGACTAGAAGTGACTGAAATTTTTCTCCCATCATGACTTGCAAAGCTTGGTTGTGTGCCCCCAACATGACTAGCAAAGGTTGGTGACAAGAATCCAACATGAATCATAGAGGTTTTTTACCTATCTCTAACATGACTCACAGAGGTTAGTATTTTATCTCCAACATGACTTGCATAGGTAGGTAATGTTTGTCCAATATGACTAAAAATGACTAGACTAGTGCCCCTAGCATGACTTGTAGCGATTGGTTTCTTGTATTCAACATGACTTGCATAGGTTGTTGATGTAATGCTTGCATGACTCAAAGTGACTGGACTCGTGCCCCCATCATGAATTGCAGAGGCTGGGTGTTGGTATTTAGCATGACTTGCAAAGGTTGATGACCTATCTCCAACATGACTCGCAGAGGTTGATGACCTATATCCAACATGACTCGTAGAGTTTGGTGACTTGCTGCCAATATAAATTGCAGTGATTGGGCTTGTTCTTCTGACATGACTAGAAGAGGCTCATCGCTTACCCCCAAAAAGACTTGCAGAGGATGGTGACAGGACTCCAACATGACTAGAATAGGTTGGTGACTTTGTTTTTTTACTCTTCCTCTTCCTATTCCTTTAACACTTCTGGTTACTATTAGCAAGACTTTCACCAGAAGGGGGAGGAGGAGGAGAATTAAACTTTGCGGATGAAAAAGGTGAAGGATCAAAATCTGTACGATGCCCTTGACATAAGGTTTTATTTTGAGAAGCATCAATATCATTCGTGACCTTCAAAGTGGTCCAAAACCAAACTGGTAGTCTTACATTCAACCCAGGAATGTTCAAAGTGGCCATCAAGGGGGCACCAATGTTTCCACAGAAAGGAAAAGAACAAGAATCCCCTACGGTGGAGGTCCCTTGATTGGTATCCTCCAAAACTTTGGCCATGAATTTCTTATGCATAGGTTCTTCCTGTTAGCACCAATTCTTGTAAGGGGATTTTTTCTCTTCGGATTCAAGCCCTTGGTGTAAAATTCAAGAAAATGAGGCTTAAAAACCCACTAAATGCAATTTAGCCAAGGTCGCAGCCATGAGCGCAAAGAACATCACTCGAAAAACTCAGTCCAGACTCGAATCAAGCAAGCGAGTGAGTTTATTTTTCAACAACGAAGATCCCATCAGGAATTTCAGATCGATGGTTCGTGGATGTTCAGAGTCCGAGAGTTACGTGGAGTATAGCACCAAAAAAATCCCCGAAGAGAGCATGATTCGTTGAGCTTTGATGGGGATAGGTGGCAGCCAATCCAAGCCTTCGAGGAAATGAGCTTCAGGAGTTTCGAAGTGAGAAGTGTGTGAATTTCCCGAAGGGTTGAAGCTCAAAGTGCCAAAAGACACGAAGTGGCCGAGGACCTGATTTGAAGATTGTCGATATGTCGAAGTCCAGAAACTCGGGATTCATGGGAGTCATCTGATCCTGTGGGGACAGGTGGAAATGGATTAAACGTTTTCATGGAATCGGTTTTTGGGGGTTTTGAAATGAGCCACAAGCATTGTCGTGAGTCGCGAAATCACGAAATAGATCTGGGTCATTCAAACTAGTGGAGCACGTGGCACCTGATTGAAGATTTCACAGTTTCGTGGATCAAGAAATCTAAAGTCGGGAGTATGGAAACTCTCGGTAAGAGCAGTCCCGAAACGCCTTGGGAGTTTTGGGCCCCTGGTCTTATGCTGGGAGGGTCCCAGAAGGAAGGTTAGCACTCAACACGTAGTGACTTTGCAATTTTGTGAGTCAGGAAAGTAATAAGGTAGACTTGCGAAGCGCGAAGTCCCAAAAAGATCTGGGCCATCCGATCGAGAAAAGTCGAGGGTCATTGATCTGACATCGACAATTTACAGAGGATCGGGAATCGAGAGTTCAGGTTTGTTGTCATAAATTTTCATCCATGGCCCAAAGTCCTGAGACTCGAAAATTCAATGGATCAATCTCAGTCATCCAAAACTAAGGGACACGTGGTGCGAAATCAAGTAATTTTGCGGTTTCACGAGTTGGGGTTTCTGAAATAGAGTTCGACAAGACTCTCGAAACGTGAAGTTGCAAAATGCCTTTGGGTGTAAGCCATAGGTCATAGCCCAAGGTTACATGCAATGTTAGGCTGATGAAAAGGAGCCACGCCAAAGGGCCAAAATTTCTTGTATTGATTGCAGAAGGAGAGCAGCAAGGCTCGAGGCGTTGAGATTAATTTAGCAAAGTTGCAAATGTCTCCTAGAGCATTCATGGGTGTCAGGTTCCATCCCGATCCCAATGTAGTAATTAATGGATATGGGTGGAGGTAGTTGAAACCTAGTTTTACCCCGTAAATGGACAGCATGGAAAGGCCAGCCGTGGAAGCAGACTGTCAACCCAAGGACCCCCTATTAACGGATTTTCCTACAAAGCCCATACCAATCCAAGATCGTGTCTGACAGAAGAACACAAGTGCGGTCAGGAAGAATAAAGTGCAGACACAAAGCCTTGATTTCAGTAGCCAGAGATCGTTCCTGGAGGGAGCAAGTTGATCTAAGTATATATACTCAGTTTCCATATTTTGTAAGGGTCAATGGTTGAGCTAGGCTCCCATATTGGAAAGTTTTGATGAGGCACTAGATCCTCTAGTTATGTATACGCATTTAAGACTTCTTGTTTAATGAAAGTTAGCTTCCTTTCATATATTTTTAACAGTTGTGTTAGAACACTCGGAATTGGAGGATCCAGTCGAGGGTTGTTATGTTGTTGAGATGTAGGTTTGATCACTGCAATATTTTCACCAGTTTTAATCAGTTTCCTATTTTATCTTTTCCCTCTTATACTAAGTAGCTCAGAATTGGACGGTCTAGTCAAGTTGTTACAGTAGCATTGTGATGTAGGTTTTACCATCGTGCTGTTATAACTGTGTCATTTATGCATATCTTAGTTTCTGAAACTTCGAGTCCAAGAGGATTTGGTTCTTGAAGTTTTTCTTCCTTAGGCTGCTGGAAGACTAGATGTCCATAGAAGACCCTTACAGTTTCTCACCAAGTCTTCCTTCTAGTCATTTTAAACTCAACTTCCTGACCAGAGTTATATCAAAACCTCACTTTCTTATGCTTTGCCTGGTCTGAGATTCTGAGTTAAAGCGATATTAGCTTGGGCCTACACCCATTTGATCCTTTTATACCAACCTGTGACATAAAATTCTGATGGGTATCGGGCTTACCTTTGTTGCAATCTAGAGGTGACTTCTGGTGCTAACACTTACCATGTAGGATTGTTCATGTCCATAAAAGTATCATGCACTAACTCTGATGAACCTTCTAGGAGGCGGCTCCATGCTTTCAAGAGAAATACCAGGGGACCTTCCCGACCAGTGGAGCGGTTGGTCAACCACCATGAATCAATGATCCAAAAGTAGTGATACTAAAACAACCTAAGTCTAGCTATACAAATAAGCACTCTAATAAAAATTCCTAAGAGAAACATCACAGGCAAACAACTTCTCAAAAATTTCAGCCCACTTGGATGAGATCCTGAGTTCAAACCAATGAAAAAGAAGAAAGGGACCTTCCGAACAAAGGCACGGGTTGATTAAGTCCCATGGACCAATGAATGAAGGAGTGAGAAGTAGTTTTATCAACCTTCGCTAACCATCCTTATCCGATGCAAGTACCCACGCTTCATGGGGCACCCTCCAACAGTGCTGAAAAGTGTGATACAAAATCTACCCCAGGTACCATTACAAGCCCCTACAATCACCTCTGAGGTCCCTAGGAAAAGACACTAAGGTTACAAAATCAGAGTCAACATCTAGGGGTTACAAATGATAGTCAGGATCAAACGTATTGGCAGGGTAACAAATCTCAAAGCTTCTAAAGCGACGCCTCTTGCAGAGGTAAAGGAACTAGCGAAACCCCCAATATATTATCTCTCTGCTACTCTTAGTCAAGATTCAGAGGGGAAATATCCTCAACAATTCTTTTCCTTTTTTGATGAAAAATGAAAAAGAGGAAAACAAAAGGATTTTCTTTCTTACTTTTCTTTTGAAATTCTTTCCATATGAGAAGAAAACATAAGCCTATGCTAATATATTTTTCTTTTTCAAATAACAATGCAAAACAATGCAAAGAAAGAAAGAAACCTAACTAGCAGAAAAACTAGGTTTTTTTTTTCCTTACATCAAATCAAAATTAACAAAATATGCTAAAAGAAATTCCAGGATACACGATTCATTCCCCCCCAGCCATGAGGGGGAATTATTTTTCAAAATGAAAATCATTTCTCTTTAAAATCTAAGCTAAAAGTAAGCCAAGAAGGGAAACCAAGATCAACATATTTTCTGCAACTTAGAAGTTTTCAAAGACTTAACATAGTGATACAAAGAAATCACAAACTCAAGAATCCCAAGATGACCTGGAGAATCCCCTAAATCTCCCAGAGATAGAAGAAAAAAATTATTTTTCAAAAATTGCACATAGGTCCATGACAATGTGAATTGAGACTCACAGATGTTCGCAGGTCATACACAGTAAAAGCGTGGATATCCACAACTGATATAACAAAAAATACGAGATAAATCTCTAAAATTTGAAAAATAAAAGGGACTTTCAATAGGGGGACTCCCAGAAACTTATGGAAAAGTTTCTAGATAACAAAAACTATGCAACAAATCTTGGAAAATAAGAAAACTCACATAAATAAAAAAGGACACACAAAACACCCTACAACTGACCCAAACTAGGAGACTCCTCAGTATGGTCACCAATTTTGATTAAGGGATTTTGATTAGCAAGCTAGGGGAAGGGTTGGGCCATGTCACAAATGCATAGGTGTGGCAATTTGTGCTATAACAATGGGATTCGAATTGCAAAACTTATGAACTCAGTTTATAAATGATCTTATGCATAATAGAGAGGCCCTGATTTTCTTTAGTTAGTGTTCATCTTCTTCCTATGCATGAACCAGGCCCAAAGGTCCCCCTTTCTTTGGTCCATGTCATTTTTGTACATTGTTTTGCATAAGCTTTGATTTATGTATCTTCTTCCTTCGGTAACTTGTTTTACTCTTTTGTTTATATAACAACACTCTAATTTCTAGTTCAGATTTTACTTTAGTTTCCACTTGCAATTTATATCTGATTTAAATATTAGATAATTTATTTATCCTTCTTACAATATAAAATCTTCACAAGTCAACAAAACTGTTGCACAAAGCCCACAACTATTGTGGCCAATTTCACTTTGCAGTTTCTTTTTCTACTAGTGGGATTATGATCCACTTAGATTGAAGAAGTTAGATTTTATTTCAAACTCCTTGCATTTGAATAAGTGATAAACATCTTTACAATCTATAATATTCACAAGTCAACAAAGTACTATTGCAAAGAGCCCACAACCATTGTGGAAATTTTCACTTTGCAACCTAAATTTCTACCAATGAGGCTGTGATATTTAAAGATTGCAAGTGTTATATATTAATCTACATTCTTTTCATTCTGCATGTGTGTTAAAAAATTCTTTCCAACCTTGAAACTTCACTAGTTGACAAAGTATTGTTACAAGAGCCTTCTCTTGAAGAAGCAATTTCACTTTGTAACTTTTTTTTCTACCAGTGCATCTGTGACAAAATAAGGTTGAAGGAATAAGATCTTGTTCAAGTTTTTTAGACCAAGTAAGATTGCACTTTCTATATTTCATTAAGTAGTTGATTATCATTTTCAAGTTTGGATTTCTTTCTTAGTTTAAAGGATTGTAGAACAAATTTTGAAGCTAATTCTCTCATATACAGTGCATGTGCCTCACAAGTTTACCAACCCTAAATTGAAATGATAAGTGTCCCATTTGTGAAAATAAATTAAGTTGGCATAAATATGGCATGTATTTATCATATTCTTCCTTAGTATGCAACTTTTCACTTCGTCCTTCTTTTTGAACATCATGAGGGTTTCTTGTTCCATGTTGGACAAAAACCCAGGACTTTTGGTTATCGTTATTTAACATTGTACAACAACTTGTTGAATCATGACCCCTTCATGGAATCTTGAAGATAAATCTCCACATTGATTTTAGGAGTTCCCCTTTGATAGTTTAGGATACTCCCATTTCCCTTATCTAGCCTTACTTCATTGGTCTTATTCACCAAATCCACATTTGCCTCCTTTGTGACACTCATTGTCAATTCCCTTCTCTAAGAATCCTTTGTACAATCATCTTTTAAATGTCCATACATATGGAATTATTAACATCTAAAAGGGATATGATCATAGTTGAGGGATTGGTGATAAATCCACCTTCCCACTACTATTTCCATATTTTTCAATAGTCCATCCTCCTAGTACATTTCAACACACATCGAGCCATAGATTTCACATATACCCAACCTTCTTCTATCATCTATTTATTTGAATTTCCCATAAATTCACCAATTTCTCTCATTGATTGTGTGTTCCATAATTCGAGGGGAAGAGTTGGGACTTTTACCCGACATTTTCTTTCTCCATGAGTCAAAGAAGGTGACCAATATTTTCACATGTTCCTGTAGTACCCACAAAATCCCACATTATTTAATATGACTTGCATCATATTCATTTTAAAGGTGAAAGAAATCCATCCTTTGATCAAGGTGAAGCACTTGTTGATTTTTGGACAACATCACAAAGACATTCTTCTAGATTAATAATTAATAATTTATATAATAAGTAATAAGTAATAATAAATAGTTATTTATTATCCAAGGGGCGCATCCTTTCATGGATGGTCACCATATGTTCTCTATATATGGAACACTCATCATTGTAATAAAACACATCGATCATATCTCATATCATATTAAGAAAACCAACATGGTATCAGATAGGGACTGGGATTGACTCCCTCATGGGAGGGCCCAGGAAAATGAGAGAGACAGATGTTATCATAGCTGTTCCACTACACGATTCTTATGTAAGACAAATAAAAAACATCCCCATTGATTTTTAAGATATCCTGGATGATGAAGATTGATAATACGCAACCCTCTTCTCTCCCGGGGATTTCGCGACCTATCGATCTTGGATCTTCAATCTCCTGAGTTGAATTAGATATTCAGGCCTTTAACATACCCTGAACAATCTATACACACACACAGTTCCCCTTGATGTCGCCTGCAGGTTTGAACTACTTGCAACTCCACTCTCTGGTGCTTGGCAACACCGATTTGTGAGTACTAGTCTCGTGCTAGACTCTTTCTCCTATGTTACCATGGGATATAACCTCAGGCCAACCCCTTCACAACTTTGGGCTTCGAAGATATTGCAACCTCCTCCTCTGTTTCCTCCCAAAGTGCCTTTCTCTTAATCCATGGATCTCTGCCACGTGTCTCCCTGGATATGATGGTCCAGCTGTACTTCGGGTTTCATGACTTCATGAAATTTCACTTACTTCATACTCACTTACCCCTGGGCCTATATATCCCATATTCTCTAATTCATTTCCATGTGTCTCCTTGTAGCCAATAGTTAAGATTCACCTCAGGATTTCGTGACTTCGCGATCTCGCTTCTCTACACTTCAAAATGCTCTAAATTCTAAAATGTCAAAACACCTTGAGGCTAATTCCCTGTGAAACTTTTCCCAAGTCTGATGGTCTGGAATGATCCCAATCCTCCTGGACAGATATTGTTTTGTTGATTCTAGGAAACCTTAAAGGACTCCTCCCTTTAAATGTTTCCTGCCACTCTTCCTTCTGAACTTGTTCTTCCTCTAACCCTTACTTCCTTAGAACGCTCTTTTTCGACACTTAGTCGAATATCATCCTATGCACACCTTGCAATAGGTCCTTCTCCACTAATTAACTTCTCTCTGGATAATTTATGCTACTCCTCTTGAGATTTTGAGTCAAAAGACTTTTTCGCGCACTCCTTGTAGACATAATTCTTCAAGCTATCTCTCCAGAACCTTATGAGTCAAAATGGACTATGTCACGCACACCTTGCGAAAGTTACACACTCCTTGCACATATAAGATTCACGTTATCTCTTCTAAGCTTATGAGTCGAAAAAAAATCTATCAACGTATGCCTTGCAGACCCTATGTGGAATGTGGGATGCCTCTGGCCTTTGATCAATCTACTTCGCCCGGAGATGGAAAAGAGGTGAGTAAACTTGTCAATTTCTTGTACACATTTGTTGAGTTGATTAAGGATGAAAAATCCATACAAGAACTACAAAACTTGGTTAAGCAGTATGAGATAGGAAGAGTGGACCCTATGCTAAATAGGGTTTTGAACTAAGTGTCAAGAAAGAGAAGGACAAATAAGGAGCTACACTTGAATGTTTAGATAGGAGACTATGATATAGATTATGTGGTCCTTGACTTAGGATCAGAAGTCAATGTCATGACAAAGCAGACCTGGGCACTGATGGGAAACCGAAGCTAATTTACTCCCCTATCAGACTTAGAATGGCTAACCAGCAAGCCGTAAGTCCTTTTGGGATACTGGAGCATGGCCCTGTGGACATCAACGAGGTGGGGACATTTGCAGATTTTGAAGTAATTGAGATAGTTGATGAGAGTTGTCCTTATCCTGCGCTATTAGGAATTGATTGGGCCTTCAACAATGCAACTTTTGTTGACCAAAATAACCGAAGAATGGAATTCGAGGGTAATGGTCTTAGGGTCATTGCACCTTTGGATCCTAACGAATGTCGCAGATACACAAAACCAATCAGAGAATAATACTGCACATATTAATTAGAAAACATCTACAAGTTGACAGTAAGACAACATGATTACATTAATCCTATGACATATGGGAATTTAAGCTGCAAACTGACAACACATGTTCATCAAATTCAGAAGAAGCACTAGAGAACTGGCAGAATAATATGTATGAAGTTTCTGCCAGGAGATGTGCCATATTAACCAAGGAAGTTCACTGGATCAACACAACAGTAAGTAATTTTCCCACCTTTGATGGTTCGAATCACTTAGAAACTTTCTTGTTGGAATTTGAAGAAGTTGTACCGACGCAACAGAGGTTGTTGGCACTAGACAAAGCACTGAAAGCTACTCCAACGAGATGGTGGGGAACACATAAGAATAATATTGTACAATAGGTGCAATGTCGCACTTTGATGACATCGCGATTTTCAGACAACATCGCAGGATGCGCAGTTCAGTATACAGGTCAAAGTTGTCTGAAAGGCCATGTGAAAAGTTGTGAGGAGGCTTGGAGGAGCGTTCCTCAAGAGCAGTGGGTGCATAAATTTATCAACACTCTGGACACAACACCTATTAATTGGTATCTACAAGCTGAACTGTGCCTCATCACTACAAATTGGGAAAGTATGACTCAGAACTTTGTAACCACCTTTTTGTTTGAAATCCAATATCCTACAGTGGATCAAGCATTACAGATTGTCAGACAAAAATTGATTGAGGAGGCACCTAGCCTCCTTGTGGAGAAAGAAGAGGATGAATGGGCTGCGCCTCTTCAGAAATTTCAAGGTTGTTACAATATCAATGCTGATGAAGATGATGATCCTAGGAATGTGAAAATCGTAGAAATAGAAGGATAGAGAGATATAGAAGGACCAAGAGTCGAACTACCTTTTATTGGGAATCCCATTAAAATCAAGAAAGTTAATATAGGAACGAAGGAAACCCCTAAACTAGCAAACGTTGGAGATTATTGAGATGAGGCCACTATTGATAAGATCACAGAGTTAATGCATGAATATCAGGACCTTTTTCCAACGAAATTCACAGATATGAAGGGTATTAAAGGGCCCATGGGAGAGATGAAAATTCCCTTAAAACTAGATGCAAGGCCAATCAAGCAGAGACCCTACAGATTGAACCCCAAGTATAAGGAGAAAGTCAAGATTGAGCTTGACAGAATGATGGAAGCAGGAATCATAGAACCTGTTGAGGAATCAGAGTGGATTAGCCCTATGGTGGTGCAGGATAAGGAAACTGGAGAGATCAGGATTTGTGTAGATCTCAGGAAGCTAAATGATGTCTGTCTGCATGACTCATTCCCTACACCATTCACCAATGAAGTGTTAGACAATGTGGGAGGACAGGAGGTTTACTCTCTCACATACGGATTTTCAGGATACCATTAGATCAGGATTGCCAAGGAAGATCGCCATAAGACCACATTTTCTACATAGTGGGGATCCTACCAGTATACAGTGATGTCGTTCAGATTGAAAAATGCACCAACCATCTTTTCCAGGGTGGTGGTCGAAGCGTTCAAGGAGTTTTTACATAAATTTTTGGAAGCATATTTTGATGATTGGACTGTTTTTAGCTTATTGTAAAATCATATTGAATGTCTAAGGCTAAAGCTGGAAAAGTGTAGGCAGTGTCAGATTGCCCTAAACCTGAAGAAGTGCATCTTATTTTCACCCTTTGGAGTGTTATTAGTTCATATTGTATGCAAGCAGGGATTGTTGGTAGATCCATCTAAAATTTCCATTATAGTTGATCTACCCCCTCCTACTTCAGTCAACCAGCTACGCACTGCACTAGGACATACTGGATACTATAGGAAGTTCATTAATGGATATGCACAAATCACAACACCAATGGTGAAGTTGTTAAAGAAGGATTGTCATTTTCAATGGACCAAAGAATGCTAATAGAGCTTCGACACACTGAAACAAAAAATGGTTATTGTTCCTATTTTGGTTTTCTCATATTGGAATAAAGAGTTTCATGTGCATGTCGATGAATCATCTATTGCATTAGGAGTAGTGCTAGCACAACTAGGAGAAGGGGATATTGACCACCCATTATCCTTTGCTAGCAGGAAACTATCAACAACTGAGATTAATTACACCACTACTGAGAGAGAGGGATTAGCCATGGTGTATGCACTACAGAAGTTTCACCACTACTTGTTGGGAGAACACTTTAAAATGTTTACTGATCACTCTGCACTGAAATATCTAGTCAACAAGCCAGTGTTGGGGGGAAGAATATGCAGATGGCTTCTGTTATTTCAGGAATATGATTTTGAAATCGTTGTCCATCCAGGAAGGATGAATAAGGGAGTTGACCACTTGTCAAGGTTAGATCATGGCGAAGAAACAACTAACTTGGAGGATACACTGTCGGATGCACAGTTGCTGGCCATCAGGAAGGTTGATGACCACTTCGTAGAGATAGTATAGTTCCTGTCTACAGGAATGGCACCTAGTGACTATACAATTAGTCAGAAGAAATAGATGGTAGTGCGTGCTGTATATTTTTCACTTATAGCTGGACAACTATACAAAATGAGACCTGATGAGATATTGAGGAGGTCTATTATGGAGGCAGAGCGACCATTGATCCTCACAGAAGCACATGAAGGCATCGGAGGAGGACACTACACAGGGAAAGTAACATCGCAGAAGATTCTTGGAGCTAGCCTCTAGTGGACTACTCTACATAAGGATGCCAAGGAATAATATAAGGCCTGCGATGTATATCAGCGAGTTGGGAAACCTTCCATAAGAGATGAAATTCCTTTAGCACCTCAACTGACTTTACAAACATTCAAGAAATGGGCCATTGATTTCGTGGGACATATCAACCCACCAGGGAAGTGCACAGGAGCAAGATATATCATCACTGCAACATAGTACTTGACCAGATGGGTTGAAGCAAGAGCATTCAAGGATTGCAGTGCAACTACAACTGTGCACTTCATATTCAATGATATCATAACCAGGTTTGTATGCCCTAAGACCCTCATGAGCGATCAAGGCACACATTTTATTAATAAGACCATTGAAGCGTTGACTCGGGAATTTGAAGTCCACCATCAGAAGAGTACTCTATACCATCCATAAGTGAATGGGATGGTCGAGGAATTCAATAAGATCTTGGAGACAACGCTGACGAAGATATGTAGTGTGAATAGGGATGACTAGGATTTGAGAGTACCAGCAATATTATAGGCCTATAGAACCACTTGCAAGAAGATGAAAATGCAGACTCCATTTAAATTAGTATATGGCCTGGAAGCAGTTGTACCAATGAAATATTTGGTTCTTAGTATGAGGATTGCAGCCTTCACAGATATGGATGAAACTGGTGTTGTGCAAGAGAGGCTTGCGCAGTTGATAGAACCAGAAGAAGACAGATTTATTGCAGGATTTCACCAGCAAGTGTAGAAGGAAAGAGAAAAGGCCTACCATGACAAGCACATCAAGAAGAAGACAATCAAGCAAGGAGACTGGGTGTTGGTCTATGACAGTAAGTTTCTGAAGCATCCAAGTAAGTTTAGAACACACTGGCTAGGGCCATTTGAGGTCGCCTATGTTAGAGAAGGAGGAGATACGCAGTTGAATACATTGAATGGGGAATGGAAGGAAGGTCTAGTGAATGGGAGATGGTTGAAATTGTAATATGACAACTAGTTGCCTCACAGCTCTTAGTAAAATCAAGAGAAGAAGGGTCTATGTACCAGGTGTAGTTGAAACTAGGTACTAGACACAAAAAAGATAGTCTATAAAAGGAAGGAAGGGAGAAATAGAGCAGGAAGTACAGGCTGCCCTGCGCAGCCTGAAGACAAAGTGAAACAAAAGATTCATACCTGAAGTGCCTCGAGACGAGTCACAGGTGAGTTTTGGGGGCTTGTTGGCCCTTGGTTATGGAAGCAAGCGAAGATCAAGGAAGAAAAGGAAAAATGAGAACTGTGTGGAAGACACAGTGACTGATATTGGGTCGAAGTGAACAAAAGAGTTGAAAAGACGGAGTGAAGTAAGATAAAGAAAGTCGTTGGATGAGGAGATAGAGGATGACAGATCAGAAAGACAGATGGATCGTGGACAACTCATCAAGCAGAAGAAGATGTCAATGAATGCTTTGGAGCACCTCACGAGAAAGAAGGGAAGACATATTGGCGCAGCCTTGAAAACATGAGTCAAGTTGACCTAGGGTTTTGGCATTTAGGGTTTTGGACACCTAGGTTTCGACCTAAGGTTGTCGGTGAGCTATTGTAATGTATAAATAAAGGTCAAGAAGACCTGGGATGGGTTCGATTATGTTATGAGGAGGGATTTTATTGAGATAGAACTATTGTATTGTGAGAGAAGTATGTATTGTAATATCTTCAACTAGGTGCAAAGATCAACCCTGCATCGAGGTGCACAGGGAAGGGAGATAGAGAAGAAGAGAAAGAGAGATATATTTTCAAGCTAAGAGTGCAGATAGAAATGTATGCTTTCACCTAATATATTATAAAGAATAGTTCTATGGATGCATCCCTAGAGAAAGGGTGAACCACGTACATCTTGTGTTGTGTATGATTGATGTTATATTCTTTATCATTTGATATGCTGCTATTGTGATATTGTGTTAGATATGGTATATAGCTTGCGCAGTAGCTTTAAGGAAGGTAAAGAATACTAAGATGTTGTGTGTTTTTTCTTTGAATCCACTCTGCATTTCCTCTGGTTGTAGACACCTGTGTCCTGCAACCCCCCATAGATACTTTGGGTGAGACTGCATCTTCCTCGCAGGTGTTGCCGAAAGGGCCAGTAGTTAGGGCTTGTTGGTGCGATGTTAGAGTTGAAACTTGGGTCTTCCCTTGTGCCAACAGCCTTCAACAGACCCTGAAAAATCTATACACACATAGGTCCCCTTGATGTCGCCTATAGGTTTGAACTACTTGCAAATCCGCTCTCTCGTGCTTGGAAACACTGCTTCGTGAGTACTATTCTAGCGTTAGACTCTTTCTCCTATGCAACAATGACCTATAACCTTGGGCCAACCCCTTCACCACTTTAGGCTTCGGTGATATTACAACCTCCTCCTCTATTTCCTCCTGAATCACCTTTCTCTTAATCCATGGATCTCTACCACGTGTCTCCCTGGATCTGATGGTCCAGCTTTACTTCGGGTTTCGCAACTTCGTGAAATTTCACTTACTTCACACTCATTTCCCCCCGGGCCTCTATCTCTCAGATTCTCTAATTCATTTCCGCGTGTCTCCTCACATCCAACAATTAATATTCACCTCTTTATTTTGCGACTTCATGATATCGCTTCTCTACACTTTGAAATTATCCAAATTTTGAAATGTCGAAACATCTCACGGCTCATTCCCCGTGCAACTTTTCCTAGGTATGATGGTCTGGAATGATCCCAATCCTCTTGGATGAATATTATTTTGTTGATTCTGGGAAACCTTAAAGAACTCCTCCCTTTGAAGATTTCTCGCCACTCTTCCTCCTGAACTTGTTCTTCCTCAAACCTTTGCCTCTTTAAAATGATTTTTTTCGACACTTAGTCGAATCTCAGCCTATGCACACCTTGTAACAGGTCCTTCTCCATTACTTAACTTCTCATTGGATAATTTCCTCTACTCCTTCTGAGCTTCTGAGTCAAAATACTCTGTCGCGCACTCCTTGCAGATGAACTTCTTCAAGCTATCTCTCCAGAACCTTATGAGTTAAAATGGACTCTGTCACGCACACCTTGCAGACGTTACACACTCTTTGCACATATAAGATTCATGTTATCTCTTTTGATCTCATGAGTCGAATTAGACTCTATCAATGCACGCTTTGTGGACCCTATGCACACTTGTACTTGCTCATAGAAGAGAAAAAAATGAAACTTATCTAAATCTTCACATATTCATACATTCAACCATGTAAATGCATTCATAAACACAAGAACAAGAAACAATAGAGAATTACAAATAAACAAAAAGTCTACCATTCATTCATTTAGATAGACACAACAATACCATACATTTGGGACAATGCTCCTCTATTATATTCATTCAACTGAAATGTGCATGCGTTCGTATACTTCTTCTTAGTATCTCTCGACTCTTATCTACAATGGAAACAACTCTCAATAACTAGAGTGTCAACAACTTCAACAACCTCTTCTGGGAAACAATACAAAGCTTTATACAAGAGGGGATCTTCGATCTCTTCCCTCTAACTACTGTAGAGCTATCCTAACGAAATAAAAGCATTCAACTACTAGAATTTATTACAATAAATATTTGTGTCAGATAGATAAGATTGAACACATTGAATATGTACTGCACTCAGATTCATTAAAATAAACTACATTCTTCAATATTCTCCTGAAATCATACAACTCCATAGCATTAAAGATGTTCTTTAATTACAATTATTTTCAAAAGATTTGCGTGATACACCTTGTTCAAAATTTAAAACTCTTCAAAATGCATGCTAGTGAACCTAATTGTCCTCCACTCGTGCTTTGTTGGCGATGCTCCTGCATCAAAGATACTAATAACCACGACGATCCAGTAGTTGGATGAATTAGGCCCATAATTGTGGTCAAATATGGATCCCAATTTTATTAAAATTTTGGAGCCATCAATATATTCCCTCTTACATTGGAGGCGGGGCCTAATCATTTCCTAGATGATGGATGAAACTGCATATGGACCACCATGTTTAGTGTGCTCCATTTTAGAAACCTCAATATGCGCATGCATGAAGAGTTGCATCCTCTGCACCTCCAAGTCCCTTGTAAACGCCATGCAATGCTTCCCCAATTCCATCATATGTTGTTGCTTGGCGCTCTCAATCCAATCATAGATCTCCCCGAACTTCATAATCGCTTGCGCTAATTCCCTCACGGGGCTCCCAGAGGGCGATGATGACCTCCTCCCCCTCTTGCGCTTCTCATTAGCCCCGTCATTGGGTAAGCTCTCGGTCACATCGATGGAGCCAAAGGACATCGAATTGAAGCCCCTGTCAGGGTGCTTGGAGGGCAGGGGAGGTGACAGAGGTGGAGGTTGGGGTTGGGGTTGCAGATGGGGCTACAGATGGAGATGGAGATGATTTAGTGCCTGGTGCTTTCTCCACGAGGGTCCTATGAGGTTTTCGAGCTTAGCGTAGAAGGGCCATTTGGAGGGTCCAATGTGTATCTTCCCTCTATAACAACATAACAACAGTTTGAGTTTGTCCCCTCTGATTTTTCTATGAAAATAACAATCACATTTAATGGTTTCTACCATAGAAATCATAGAGGTCACATGCAGAAGTGAATGACCCATCCATGTGGGGAGAGGTTGATCCAACCATGCGTTTGTGATGGGGTTTCAAGTTCAAAAAAAGAACAACAAGAGAGGGCATGTGTCTTCTGGTAGACCATCCACATTCGATCTCTCTAGTTGGCCAAAAGGGCTTCCAGACAACACGCAGGTTCAAACCCTAGAAAGGATTTCCAATGATCACGATCGTGTTGAGGAAGATGGTGAAGGCTCACTCATTCTTCATATTCTTTGTTAATTGCATATGTTTCACACCCTTTTAGGAGGACAAGAAGCTAGTGAGAAAAGGCAGATCACTACGGCTAAGGGTGTCTTTTGGAAACATGAATATCTTGGTTTCTTGATGTTGTTGAGGATTTTGAATACTATGTGCATTGCTTATAGGCACCACGCAGTTACACTAAATCTCAAATGAGTCTCCTCAAATGGATTTAAACTATTGTGGATGCCCTAAATTTCCATATTTGGATAAGTATAGTAGAGAGTTGATTTTTACTTCAATCGGATATCAAGTACTGAAACAAAATTGTGATATGTACCCCGGATAAAGGCACATGACAATTTCTCATAATTTTCTCTCAGATTTGGTTGAGAGGGAGTCAACATTGCGAGTAGAATTCAGTGAACATCAAATATGTAGTGAAAAGAGTTGGGACAACTTCATTCCAACTAGAGTCTCTAACCAAGACATTGGTTCCATGAGGGAACCTCGATGTGTCTTAGACATGTGTTCCATGAGGGAACCACGGGATGTCTAGTATGGACATAGTTCATGAGTGAAGCATGAGGTTGGACACTTCATCATATTTGGATGTCCATTATAAATTCATGTGCCCAAGGAGAAAAGGACCAAGCTAGACCTTTCAAGAAGAAAGGGTACATTTATGGGGTATAGTGAGTCTTTGAAGGCATAGTAGATCTACATCCCTGGTCAAAGACAGATTGAGGTGAGAAAAGATGTTACCTTTGAGGAGGAGGTAGCCTTCAGAAGATCTAGAGGATATCACATGGAAATTGATAGTGAGAGACAATAAGAGATGGTGTCTTATCCCCCTCACCCTCCAACAGTTCAAAGGGAGACAATTGAGCTTATTGATCAAATTGATCTCATTGATCCTGTAGCTCTAGTTGATGTTTCCAAAGTTATTGCAGTAGGTCGAAAGAGACCTACATGGACTCATGAGAATCTACAAGAGGCAGAAGGACATGCAACTCCTTGTGGTACCTTTCGAGAGATAAATATACCTCAAATATATTTGTACTATGCCGCAAGTATGAGCCACATCATTGATTATGAGCCTTCCTATTATGAGGAGGCATCTAATCAGCTAGTATGGAGAGATGCCATGATGGAGGAGTATCAGTCCATCATGAAGAATGATGTGTGGGATATTGTTTGGAGACCTGAGGGGATGTCTGTAATGACTTCCAAGTGGATCTATAAGATTAAACACACAGCTGACGGGAGCATCAAGAAGTACAAAGCGAGATTTGTTTCTAGAGGATTCTCTTAGGTGGAGAGAATAGATTATGAGGAGACATTTTCTCCTGTTGCTCAATACAATTCTATCCGAACGATTATTTCCCTTGCAACATCCATGGGTTGGAGACTACATCAGATGGATGTGAAGACAACCTTTATCAATGGATATATTGACGAAGAAGTATACATCGAGAAGACATATAGTCTCATGATGCATGAGAAGGAGTCTCATGTGTGCAGGTTAAAGAAGGCCCTGTATGGATTCAAGAAGGCACCTCAAGCTTGGTATGAGAGGATTGATGGATACCTGATGAGTTTTGGCTTCATCAAAACTATTGTTGATCCCAACCTGTACTACAAGAATGTTAATGGTGAGTCCCTAATTTTGGTCCTCTACATTGATGATTTATTCCTCACCGGTACAAAGAGCCTTATTGTTGAATGCAAGTATATGTTGGCCTCTGAATTTGAGATGAAGGACCTTGGTATGATGAACTACTTCTTAGGACTAGAGGCATGGTAGAAAAATAATGAGATCTTCATGAGTCAGGGGAAGTACACAGTTGAGATATTGAATAATTTTGGGATGTTGAACTATAAGCCCATGACTACATTAATGGTGACGAATTTGAAGAAACTAAGTGTGTCTTCTTCTAATTCCGATGATATTGATCCAACCCTGTACAGACACCTGATTGGATCATTGATGTATCTGGTTAACACCAAACCAAATATTTGCTATGCACTGATTGCACTTAGCCAGTTTATGTGTCAGTTGAGATAAACACACTAGATTGTTGCAAAGCATGTGTTGAGATACCTGCGAGGCACAATTGGACATGGTTTGAGATATAATTCCAATATTGACATGAGATTGTAGGGATATACTGACTCTGATTGGGTAGGGAGCATAGTGGATAGAAAGAGCACCTTCGGATGTTGCTTCTCTTTGGGATTTTCCATGGTTTCATGGTGTAGTAGGAAACAAGACTTCTGTGGATTTGAGCACCGCAAAAGCAGAGTACATTGCATTAAGTGTGGTAGTCCATGAAGTAGTGTGGCTTTGCAAGCTCCTTGCAGATTTATCTAAACATGTGTTGGATTCCACCATTATTCATTACGATAACCAGAGTTGTGTGAAGATGTTAGAGAATTGAGTGTTTCATGACAAATTGAAACACATTGAAATCAAGTACTATTACATCTAAGACATGGTGTAGATGAAGGTAGTACTGGTGAGTTCCTTCCTACACATGAGAAGGTTGTTGATGTTCTTACCAAACAAGGACAAAGTTCGAGCACTTCCGTCACATAATTGGCATGGCAGAGAATGCCTCCCTCGCTGAGAGGGAGTGTTGATGTTTGCAGCTTCCTGAGACATTCTCCATATTGTACTCCTCTATGACTGAGTTGAGTTGATTTGTGAGGACACTTATCCGAGAAGGGATAGCTGGGATTGGGATTATAGTCAAGTGTCCCTTGTGGAGGGCACATGAGGACATGTCAAGGGAGTTGACCTTGACATCACACACTATGGGGAGTTGACCCTAGTGCTTCTAGAGGGACTAGCCTCTAGAAGTCCACATGGGAGTGCCATGTGCAACATATTCCAGATCATACTCCTTTGTGAATGAGTTGAGTTGATCTATGATGACACTTATCCAAGAAGGGATAAGTGGGATTGGGCCTATAGCCCAACGTCCCTTGTTGAGAGCACATGAGGATACATCCTTTATGGAGAGCACATGAGGACATGTCAAGGGATTTGACCTTGATGTCACACACCATGGAGAGTTGACCCTAGTGTTTCTAGAGGGAGTAGCCTCTAGAAGTCGAAATGAGAGTGTCATGTGTGACAAGCCTTTTGTTACAATGTACCAAGTAAGTGTCGGGTGGACCTTCTCCTAGATTGGGTTGCAGACCAAGGGAGAAAGGATGCATTTATCACAAAGGTGTACTTGTGGTAAATGGGCCCACGCATAGTCCTTCCTTGATCATGACAAAGAATAATATGGACTCGAGGTGTTTGAGGTACTTTCCATTTGTCAGTTAGAGCATCAGGCTGACATTCACTGAGAGGTGTGTACTTGTGGTGAACTACCCTCATGTGGTCTTTTTCCTAGTCATGGTGATTTGACAAGGAATGATAAAGACTCAAGATGCTAGATGTTATCACATGCGGACCCAGAGTGAGCCTGATCTCAGAGAAAGTCAATTGGCTCACAGGGAAAGTCGCATAATGAGTTTTCCCTCCGTTCGTGGGAGAGAGACATCTCCCAAAAATGACACACAAGTGTCGTGAGTTTAGGGTGAAGTTTGTATACTTCGGAGACAAGCTTTGACATGATGAAGAATGTCTCCCTCGTTGAGAGGGAGTGTTGATGTTTGGACAACATTGGGAAGACATTCTTTTATATTAATAATTAATAATATATATAATAAGTAATAATAATAATAAACAGTTATTTATTATCCAAGGGACTCATCCTTTCATGGATGTTCACCATATGTTCTCTATATATGGAACACTCATCATTATAATAAAACACATCGATCATATCTCATCTCATATGAAGAAAAACAACAACATTGTGGGCTCCAAAATATCCTTATAACACTTATGGACTGCAACACAATTGTTCTGAAATCAACCTCTTAAAGAACTTTCTAACCCACCAATATCATATCCCTAAACTACAATACTTTCTTTCCTAGAGACCATGCCTTTCCCCAAAGCCATTTAAACCTTTTTAAGACTAAAATATTACTTTGACCTTTGTTATTTTCTTCAAACCCCAACATCTTCCCTCTATTGAATCCTCATCCTTAATTCTAATAGGGTTTCCCCAACCTATAGTTATTTTCATCCAACCCCAACATATTCCCTCTCTTGAATCCTCAACCCCATTTCTAGTAGGGTTTCCCCCAACCTAAACCAACCAAATCTTTTACCCCATTTCTAGTGGGGTTTCCCCCAACCTAAACCAACCAAATCTTCTAGTGTGAGACCATGTTCGTTCGATGCATACCTAGTTTGAAACCCCAAATCCAATCTCGTTAACATAGATTCAAACTCTTTCTTACATGGAATGACTTTCTAGCATGGAGAATTCAGGGTTGAATGAAGTGCGAGAGATGACGAAGCTAGTGAGGTAGCTCCAAAAGCCTTAGATTTGACAACCCTCCTTAATCCGTTCATGGGATTGTAAGCCTCCTCCACCTCCTACCACAGGAACTAGCATTGATGGGAAATGTAACACCGTTCTTGTCAAGTACACCCTCCTCGGATGATGTCATTTTGTGGATATTAGATCCCTTAGAAGTCTTGTGTTTTCAGAGCTTTTATCATTCATAAGGTTTTTGGTCCCTCCAAAATTTCTTGAACTCTAGTTCAGGAAGATATCATCGACAGTGCCTCTAATGGATCTCGTGAAAATCCCACCATATCTTCCTCCATTTATCCCATCCCATTATAAAATTTTGTTGGTTTTACTTTCATTTTTAATACATTTTCCTTAGGATGGAATTAATTAGTTCACTAATATAATAGTTTGCAATTTGAAATCCACCTACAAAGGTTCAATTCCGGGGAACGCCTATACATTTTTATCACTGGAGTTATATTTGTTTTATCAAAAATGGATCCGAACAGAGTAGGTAAGACTTAGAACCTGCAAGACAACATGCGAATCAATCAAGGTCATGTTAGTTATGTAAAATAATACACGTGTAAAATTGTTAAAATAATTAACTGAATGATAAAGACCATAGGAGAGAAGGCTACCGAACCAGAAGCTAAGAGCTATGGTTATTGACCTTCCCTTACCCTAGCTTTTCCTATTTCTTTACTCTTTCTCATATTCAAAGGGATTTTGGCAGAGAAGAGAAGATCATTGTAAACTTGCATAGAAAGAATATTGAACACCATCCATGAATGGTTTTCCAATTGAGTTTCAGGGTAAATTTTTTGTCTCAATGAGTTAGCTTATTACTATGTGTTGTGGTTAAATTCACCATCATGTTATATGGTAAGTTAGCTCATTACTATGTGTTGTGGTTAAATTCACCATTATGTTGTATGGTAGCTTGCTGGTACCTTATTTGAATATATGAGGAGTTAATCACTACATCTCTTTTTATTACTGTATGAGATTTACTTTGATAGAGAGTATTGGTTTAATGGCTTAAACCCTTTTCAAAATCTAGTTGATCTCAACAGTTGATTGAATTGGGCAATGGAAAATCCATGGCCATCCTTTCGGAGCTGTTAGAAAACTTGCCAAACCCAATTTTCTCTCTCTTGGGATTCCCTCTCTCTTTGGAGCGAATTTGTATTGTGTGGACATTTCTGAATGTGTTTGGGCATTTTGTAGATATGTTCGTCAAATTTTATATGTTGGATCAATTTTATATGGTATGGATCAATTTTATGTTGGTAGTTTGTTGGGCGAATTTCTCCCTTCTCTGGGTCGTTCCCTCACCACTTGGATGCTTGAGTTTCTGCACGATCGTACGCATCTGTTTTGAGCGTTCTACATAGTCTAGGATCTCACTCAAGCAACTCAATGTTGCCACAAACTCCTTTCATTGTCTAAACGATGCTCATGCCCTCACACTAGCTACTGGGCGTACCACACATTACTATCGTTTTGTCTAACTTCTCATGGCTTGAATCTCTCCTCTGGCATCCATGAGACTGTTGGGAGCATTCCCTTGCTGCCCAACGTGACCATGACTTGGATACTTCATATTGTTGTATTCCCGCCATCTCTATCTTGGAGAGACCACACCACATTTTACTTGTTTGGCTACCGGTTTTGCTTGCAATTTCCCCCAACGATTGGAGAGACCACACTAAGTTTTACTTGTTGGGTACAATGAGTAAATCCTAAACCTAACTCGAAGGCGTCCAAGAAATCTTTAGCTGTTGTCCGGACGTTCCACTATCTCACTGTCCAAACTGATCGATAAAAACTAACCCTAATTTTCATTGGTGTAGAGTAACGCTTCCATGCCTTCGACCTAAAATCCAAGGCTCTCCGTGGGTCGGTTATAACCTATGCTCCTTTTTTACTCATTGGATTACACTCTGCGTGAGAAGTCGGTTATAACCTATGCTCATTTTTAACTCATTGGATTACACTATGTGTCAGAAAAAAACTGTTACTAGATAGATACTTGTTGAGTAGATGAATGGTTGTGCATTAAATAAGGGGACGAGTGACTTAAGAATGTGCACCTTTGCCACCTCCATTCATTAAACAATAGTTGATTATTGCATGAGCTAATAATTCACACCTTTTCCACCTCCATCCATTAAACAATAATTGATTCTTGCATGAGTTAATAATGCACACCTCTCTGCCCATTAAACAATAATCCATTATTGCATGAGTAGATGTTAGCACCATGAATGAGACCACCTTGGTAATTAAACAATAATCCATTATTGCATGAGTAGATGCTAGCACCATGAATGAGACCACCTTGGTAAGCTCACCTTTCGTAGAAATCTCTCAATAGCACTTTGGTGAATTCGAAAAGCATACTAAGGGTATTGGTTCTAAGATTCTAAATAAAATGGGTTATGATGGACAAGGGATAGGCAAGAGGAGACAAGGCATCTTAAGTCCCATTATAATCACACCTTGGGCCAAGCATGAAGGCCTAGGTTTTTATGGTGGAAGTGAAAATTCCATCACCGTGAAGAAACCCATTTTTGGGAAGGAAACAGACATGCAGAGTTAACTTGAGTGAAGGTGTCATCTCACCACCACCTCATTCTTTTGGTGGATTGAAGGAGAGAAGCGATGAAGAGATTTTGCAGACTCAACCCACACTTGCACTCCGAGACAACAGCAAGAAAATCATCCAAAACAAGAAGAAGAACAAGACAATGAGGTCCACATCAAACAAGAAATTTTTCGTGTCACTGCTGCAAGAAGAGACCACATACCATACACAACTATTAGTATGCAAAGCCATGTTCTTTTTGTTGGAAGAAAGGCCATTGTGAGACATAATGCTAGGAGAAGCAAGCCATGTTCCCCAAACTTGATTGTTCTCATAAGTTGAATGACAAGAAGGCTACTCCAACTCGACAACAAACACAAAGGCACATGTAGATGAGGAGTATGAGAAGCAATCCTTGTAGTAGCCATGTGAACTTTTTCCACTATTGCAAGTTGAATGGACATTGGGAAGAAAAGTGTTGGTGAACTCACCGAGAGTTTCACCCCAAACACAACATAGCTAGGAAAAAAGTGCGGAGAGTGAAGAGAAAAGGAGGTGAAGAGATGCATGCATCCCCATTTCAAGGAGAAGATGTTGTCCAAGCGGAGATAGTAACATAGGAGGTCTACATCACTATTGAAGAGGATAAGGGGTTGATGCCAACAACTAGGGAAACACCTTTCCAATTTCTACCTATAATTTTCCAACCGAAGTTTTCCTTGCTAAATATGACAAGACTTACCTCAAGACAACATGACAATTAATCAAGGTCTTGTTAGCTATGTAAAACAATGCCCTTGTAAAATTGAATAAGGAAAAATGAGGATGTGAGAGGAACGATTAAAATATTTAACTAAATGATAAAGAAGAATAGGAGAGAAGGATAAGGAACTGGAAGCGAAGAGCTATGGTTGTTGGCCTTCCCTTACCCCCTAGCTCTCCTTCATACTCAAGACTTCAAAAGGCGTTTTCAGATCTAGAATTTTAGTTGAACTTCTATTTTTCAAATAAACAGTAGTATTAATTGCTTCGGCCCAAAAACCATTAGAAATCTTTTTACCTTTAAACATGCTGCGAGCACATTCCACTAATGTCTTGTTCTTCCTTTCAACTACACCATTTTGTTGTGGTGTATGAGACATAATGAATTGTTGAATGATCCAATTTTTCTTGCAGTAGCTATCAAAAACTCCTGAGGTATATTCTCCACCTTGATCATATCTTAGAATATTGATGCATTTGTCTGTCTCTTTTCCACCATAGTTTTAAACTCCTTAAAATATTCAAATACATCACTCTTTTTCCTTATAAAATAATCTCAATTAAATCTAGATCTGTCATCAACAAATATAAGAAAATACCTTGCACCTTCAAGTGACATGGTTTGCATGGGACCAAAAACATCAGTATGTATTAATTAAATTATCTCTCTCTGTTTCTTCTCCTTTGATGCTTATCCAGTGCACACGCTTCACATTCTATATGCTCATTTTTCAAAATAGGAAGTCCTTTAACCATCAATTTCTTCTGAAGTAGCACTAAGTCATTTTGATTAAGATGTCCATACCTGCGATGCCATAGCTCAACTGTTGACATTGTTGTATATTTTAATGCTTGATGAGTACCCCTTGTTACATCAAGGTTATACAAACCTCCAATTCTTGTTCCTGTGGCTATAACTTTATAATGATTCTGAATATCCTTCACAAAACATCAAGACTGCATAAATTCTACATTCAAATTTTGATCAATTATTGTGGAAACAGATATCAAGTTCTTTTTTATGCCTGGAACATACAACACATTGTGAATCTATTTCATTTGCACATTAGGTAAATTCACACATATTACTCCATAACCCTGAATCTTATGAGATCTGTTATCTCCTACATATATGTGTGTTTCATCTGTGCTCTCATGATATTCATCAAACCATTCTTTGTTACAAGACATATGAGCTCAGGCTCCTGAATCTATGAACCATGCACTTTCATCATCATATTTTGTGCATAATGCAGCTTTGGAAATAAACAACTTTAGATTCCTAAAACCATCATTGATAGAGGTGTCACTTTTCACATAATTTCCATTATGTTTTCTAAACTTATGTTTGGATTCATTAGCTTTCCTTTTATAACAATCTTTAGCATGATGACCAGGTTTCCCATAATAAAAACAATCATCATTTTTCTTAACATGTGCATCAAATTTTGTTTGAGTCATACCTCTATTCCTTGGTTGAAAATTCCCTATTATGTTTATGTCCCATGGCTTGCCCCTGTATGGTTATTTCCCTTTGGCTACTAATGCCAATTCTGAAGTATGAGAGTCCATTTCAAACACCTTCATTCTTTCTTCTTCTTGTAGAAGAATCCCTGTCAATTCAAAAAACATAGGTGGTTGTACTCTACCTCCTAGACTTGAAATAAAGACATGATAATCTCTGATTAACCCTTTTAATGTAATAGTTTCCATGTCAGAATTTGAAACTTTCTCACCAATTGCACTGTCACATAAATCTTTAATTCTGGAAACATAGGTGGTAATATTTTCATTTGCTTCCATTTTTATGGACAGTAAGTTAGTCTACAAAAACAGAATTCTATTTGAGTTTGTAGTTTCATACAAACCTTTCAATATTTCCTAGGTCTCCTTGGACATTTTACAGTCTCTAATGTGTGGAATTATATTGTCCTTGACAGACATCCGCAACAACACTTTAACCTTCATTTTTCGTTTCTCCCAATCTGTACTAGCAACACCTGTGGGCTTGGCTTCATCTCCTTTTACAATAGCCCACACATTCCATGTTTCAAAAATCGTCAATATATTAAATTTCTAGTCAATGTAATTATCACCATCGAGCTTGGATGCTTCATTCAAATAATTTTCTGGGAATGAATTTGACATTTCTGCAGAAAATTCATCGATTTAATTCAATTCAGGCATAGATTTAATTACTTTCACCTCAACGATTTAATTTAGATAGCAGGCAACTCAGAATATGACCTAGAACCCTTCAGAACTTGACTCTTCCAACTTAAATTTGCCAGACCAGACAACAATCAACCAAAAACTAGTTGTCTTCTTCTTCACATAGGAGGTTGGGCAAGCCAGCAACCACGACAGCGAATATGTGCCTCAAGCACCCACCAACAATGATCTAAATGAAATGGCGCCCCCCACATAGCTCCACGCAGCTTCACACGAACAGAGAGATCCTTCACACGTAGCTCCACACAAACATAGCGATCCTTCACACGGATAACACTCACAACGCACAAATCATGCTCACTGTTAGGCAGATGGTGGCTCAAAATCTCAGGAATTGGACGGAGCTCTACACAATGGAAAGAAAAAACAAACGAACACTTCATGGCGGATAGAAAACGATGGCTCCACGATCCACTCTAGGAAACTACTTTACACAATGGACAGTGAAATCGCGGCTCTCTTCTCCATGCACGCAGCACACAATCGAGATAGGAGACTCTGTGCTATCTCCAACAGTGATGGAAATAATGGAAAACATCTTAAACTCCCTCACGGTCTGGCAGGCTCTCTCACCAAACTACAATTCGCACAGCTCCCTCACGTTGTTGCTCTCTTCTCCTAAGCTCTGATACCAAAAAAAAAAAGTGATATTGAACTTACGATTCAACTATTTCATTAATCAAAACGATTACATTTATAGATTGATACTCAAGCAACTGATTCCTATAATAGTGGATATGATAACAGCAGTAGAGGACACGCAGGAGCCTCTATTATAACTAATTCTATTATTAGCATTTCTTCATTAATATCTAACAGAATCGACCCATACCATATAAAATTTGTCTAGAAAGTTTACAAAACACCAAGGCACATTAAAAAATGGCTAGAAAATATAAATTCACCCCAAAGAGAGAGGGACTCATAGGAGAGAAAATTAGGTTTGGCAAGTTTTCTAACAACTCAAAAGGACGTCAGTGGATTTCTGGTTGCCCAATTCACTCAATGGTGGAGATCAATTCATTGTTCAGATGGGCAAGCCATTAAACCAATATTCTCTATCAAAATAACTCTCATAGAGTAATAAAAAAAGATGTAGTGATTAACTCATCATATGTTCAAATAAGATACCAACAAGCTACCATACAACTCAATGGTGAATTTAACCACAACACACAACAATAAGCTAACTCAGTGAGACAAGATTTTTATCATGGAACCCAATTGGAAAAACCAACCATCTGCTAGTTGTTCTTTCACTACAAGTCTACAAGTTTACAATGCTCTCATCTCCTTGGCCAAAACCCCTTTTTATGGATATAAACCTGATGTTGGTCATTTAAGAATATTTGGTTCCAAGGCATTTGCTCATATTCCAAAAGATGAGAGAAGGAAACTTGATGCAAAATCTATTAAGTGTGTATTCCTTGGTTGTTGTGATGATCATAAGGCATACAAGTTGTTTGATCTTTGTAAGGTTCCTGACTTGGCTAGTCTAGGAAATGCTGCTAATGTGTGTGTAGGATCAAAGGTTTACAACATATAAATGATCATACAAATAATAAATGTGACAAAGGACTGCAATTTTGTATTATGATATCTCCGTGGATTACAAAAATGGTCGAATGCGGCTGAATAATGACAATACTCGACTAGATCAACATACAAAGGATCTTAGCCGGAATATAAATAAGCAACTGCGACTGAATAACAACACTCGGCTAGATCAAAAGACAAAAGGATCTTAGCCGGAATACAAATAAGCAACTAAAAGATAATACC
>ML777768.1:727508-747259 GCA_009831015.1 Picea engelmannii | reverse complement strand
TTTAAACAAACCAAATAAACATTAGCCAATAAATGAGGGGGACACGTGGCGCCCTCCGATTGGGCCACGTGTCTCCTTATTATTCGCCCATAAACGGACACGTGTCAACATCGTATTCGCCGACGAACAACCAACCAGGATTTGCCACATCACCTACCTACCATGTCACCATGATGGTACGGCCCTGCCACGTGGCCGTACGGACTGTACGGACTGCCCAGTCAACAATTTTTTTACCTATTTGACTTTCCGAACAGATCGCCCTATCTTTCGCTCCCGACGTCCGTTTGAGACGAAACGAATTGCGTTGGGTTCATGACGACGAGGGCTACATTCACGTACGATTTGAGGCAATTCCGAGAACGTTGATTTTTTAGGCTAAAATTTGACCCCTGGTCCAGATTTTGATCAAGAAGGGATCTTACGCCATTGATCAAGAAGGGATCTTACGCCACAAAGAACAGGAAATGAAAGTGGTGGAACTCAAAGGAAGTCATTGTGAACAATTCAGGTACCTTCCAGGTATAAAGATTATGCATTGATGACACAAGTAATGAATGTTGTAGAACCTGTTACTTATGAACAAGCTAAAGATCATAAGGAATGGAAAAATGCAATGAATGAAGAATATGAATCAATAATGAAGAATGAAACATGGGACTTAACAAAACTGCCTGAAAACAAAGTTCCCATAGGATGTAGATGGTTGTATAAAACCAAATTTAATGCAGATGGAAGTGTTGACAAATACAAGGCTAGATTAGTTGCAAAAGGGTATTCACAAAAGGAAGGAATTGATTATGAGGACACTTTTGCACCTATAGCTAAGTTAAATACAATTAGAGTCATGCTTGCATTAGCTACACAACATAATTGGAAAATACATCAGTTAGATGCTAAATCTACATTTCTGAATGGTGATTTAAAAGAAGAAGTTTATTTGGTTCAGCCTGAAGGATTTATAAAGAAAGGACAAGAGGATCTTGTGTGTAAGCTAAAGAAAGCTTTATATGGTTTGAAACAAGAACCTAGTTCTTGGTATATTAAGATTGATTCATTTTTTGCACAGAAAGGTTTTGTGAAAAGCAAAAATGATCCTAATTTGTATGTCAAAAAGGATGAAAATGGGAATGTTGCTTTGGTATCTTTATATGTTGATGATTTGATTAGGAAGTGCTTCTCACTTGATTAAAGATATTAAAATTCAATTATCACAGATGTTTGAAATGAAGGATCTTGGGGAAATACATTATTGTTTAGGTTTAGAAATATGGAGAGAAGACGGTAAAACAATGGTCACTCAAAGCAAATACACAAGGGAGATTCTGGAAAGGTTCAATATGACTGAAAGCAAGGCAGTGTCAACACCTTTAGAACAAAATGCTAAGTTATCTAGTGTTGATGAAACTATCTAGTGTTGATGAAACGAAAGAGGCAAATTATCTCACTACTACACATAGCATATTCACTAAGCATCCTTAGTTAGTTCATGGCTAAGCCACTTGAAAGCCACTCGATAGCTACAAAGAAAGTCCTTCGATATCTGGGCACTGTTAATTTTGATATTATGTATACTAATAATTGTGATGTTGACAGGTTACTTTGATTTAGATTGGGCCGGAAATCCTCATGACAGGAAATCAACTTCAGGATATGCATTCAACATTGGTACATGGGTCGTGTCATGGAGCAGTAAGAAACAACCAATTGTTTCTTTGTCGTGAACAAAAGCTGAGTACAAAGCTCTATGCAATGTTACATGTGAAGCTATTTGGTTAAAGAGAATTCTTGAAGATATTGGCAATAAACAAATGAAGCTTACTGTTCTCAAATGTGACAATCAAAGTTCTATTAAATTGGCTCACAACCCAATTTATCATGCTAGAACAAAGCATATTGAAATCCAACACCATTTTGTAAGAGAGAGTCAAACGAAATTGACTTGATCTATTGTAATACCAAACCCCAAACCTTTTGGAAAAATGAATTTTGAAGAATGTAGGAAACAGTTAGGTGTGATAGAAAATCCATTTCTTCAATAAAAGGAAGTGTTAGATATTAATGAAGAAATGCTAGTAATAGAATTAGTTATAATAGAGGCTCCTCTGTGTCCTCTACTCTACTCCACTGCTGTTATCAGATCCACTATTATAGGAATCAGTGGCTTGAGTATCAAGCTATAATTGTAATCGTTTTAATTAATGAAATAGTTGAATCGTGAGTTCAATCTCATTTTCTGTTTTATGGGCCGATTCCCCATTGTTTTGAGCGGTCAATAATTTGTTGTAAATGTAATCGTTTTGATTAATGAAATAGTTGAATCGTGAGTTCAATCTCACTTTCTGTTTTATGGGTCGATTCCCCATTGTTTTGAGCGGTCAATAGTTTGTTGGGCGAATTTCTCCCTTCTGTGGGTCGTTCCTTCACCACTTGGAAGCTTGAGTTTCCCCACAGCCGTACGCATCCGTTTTGACTGTTCGACACGGTCTGGGATCTCACTCAAGCAACTCCACCCTGCCACAAATTCCGTTCACTCTCTAAATGCTCACACCCTCACACTAGCTACTGGGCGTACCACACATTTCTATCGTCCTGTCTAACTTCTCATGGCCTAAATCTCTCCTCTGGGCGTCCATGAGACTGTTGAGAGCACTGTTGGGAGCATTCCCTTGCTTCCCAACATGACAACAACCTGGATACTTCGTAATATTGTTTGCCCGCCATCTCTAGCTTAGAGAGACCACACCACGTTTTACTTGTTTGTCCACTGGTTTTGCTTGCAATTTCCCCCAATGATTGGAGGAGAGACCACACTAAGTTTAACTTGTTGGGTACAATGCGTAAACCCTAAACCTAATTCCAAGGCGTCCAAACAATCTTTTCCTTCTATCCAGAAGTTCCACTATTTGGATGTCCAAATTGATCGTGAAAACCTAACCCTAATTCTCATGTTGGTGTAGTGTAACGCCTTCGACCTGACATCCAAGGC
Organism: Picea engelmannii; assembly: GCA_009831015.1. NCBI lineage: Eukaryota > Viridiplantae > Streptophyta > Pinopsida > Pinales > Pinaceae > Picea > Picea engelmannii. Next base: position 744,270 of record ML777768.1, on the reverse strand, counting down.
GCTCCGGAGAATCTACAGTGGGTTGATTATAGCGTGTGCTCGTTTTTTACAGGCATGTCCGTTTGGATAATTGTTATCAGACAAATACTTGCTGAGTACATTGAGTGGGAGATTAAAGGTTGGTGGATTAAACAAGACGAACTGCAGAGAAGCAAGTCCCTGCCTTTGGGGGACTGTTGCGATTGCTAGAGTGATTGTAACGTTTGGGGTACTGCTGCGATTGCTAGATTGATTGAACGTAATAAAGTGGAAGGATTAGAAGTTACATCGTAGAGAAGAAGCCGGTAGAAAAGTATGACAGAGAACAAAGAGCTGCAGAGTAAGAGTAGAATTGGATTCCCATGTTAAGTGTTTGTAACATTTGAGTTATGATCTTACCATTTAAATTAGAATTTTTGCTGGGCAAATAACCTGCATGGTCACATTTGAATTATGATCTTACCATTTGAATTAGGATTTTTGCTGAGAAAATAACCTGTATGGTCACAAAAGAACAAATTACTCCTCCTTCCGTTGCACATCTAGTTTGTCCATGAACATATTATTCTCTTGTTTTTGAAGTGGGAATCATAAGAAACAATTTTTCTATTTCAACGAGGTGAAGTGCCCATCATATCAAGACAAAGGGAAGTAAAGGATGTTGGAGATTATCCCATTCTTTATTGAGAATAATCAGTCTGATTATTCCATGGAAGTAATGAGTTCTAGTGTGAGTTCTAGTGTTGGTTTTGTTGCGGGGGAAATTGGGATTGGAGCAATAAGATAATGAATATTCCTTGGGTGTATTCTTAACTGGACCTGCACAAAATCGAATCGCAGCTATGCAAACTTGAGTATTTATATCATTTTCAAAATAGTTGTCAAAAGTAACCATTGACGTTGATACACATTCCTTGTTTATGATAACTTGACGTTGATACACCTTCCTTGTTTAGGATAACTTGATAACTAATGCTCCAAGTAAAAATTATTTTGGACCTTCAGGAACCAGAGATGTAAATTATTTTGGACCTTCAGGAACCAGAGATGTTCAAACTCCAGAGGTAGCCATGCCCATATTAAAGAAAGCAGTATAAAGTTATAAACGCCTATCACAGAGGAAGAAGAAGACTATTTCGGAAAGATATTGAGTTTCTTTCATTGATGGCAAAATCTGATAATGATGTTAAAGTACAGACAGCGTGTTAAAAGATTTGACCAAGGCAGTCAAAGGAAACAATATCTATAAAAAAAAACATGACCTTCAGCCCATATCGGGAAATTTATAGCCTTGTTAGAGGAGTCACTAGAACTGGCATCAAGTCTCTGTCAATTGCAATGGGAAAAATTGAAAATTCTTTTATAAAAAAAAATGAATGCAAATAATATTTTCAAAATTAAATTCAATAATGTAAAAAGACCCAAACAGAATTCATAGAGGTTGATCCTGTAAATAATGCAGAAACAATGGGAAAAATTGAAAATTCTTTTATAAAAAAAATGAATGCAAATAATATTTTCAAAATTAAATTCAATAATGTAAAGATACCCAAACAGGATTCATAGAGGTTGATCCTGTAAATAATGCATTTCTGCAGAATCCTTTAAATAAATTGGACAATCTTAACTTTGAAGAGCAAAGCTATCATAGTAGAGACTCATGCTTAATTATTACAATTTACAGCACAAATAACATTGCATTTTTTACCAAAGTTGTGGAGAAAGAAGAGGTTGAACCACATAATAAAAAAAATGGTAGTGTTTTGTATTGGGAGGATACTAGAGCCTTCTTGAAAGCTAAGTGAGGCCTTATCCAGAATCAGTCCTCTTAACACCTCTTAGTTTTTCATCTAACTTGGAGCTGGTTGTTGTAGGGATTAATTTCATGGAGTGAAGTTTCCAGTAATATGATGGAAATGGCTGTCATGGACAGCATATATTCTGTAAACTTCTTTTGGATTGTGACAGGTTGCCGAGTTGAAACAACAAAACTACAAGCAAGAGATATGTTAACACTTACCCTTTAAAATCATTGGTCTTAGCAGAATCATAACAATGATGCGAGAGTATGTATTTATAGAGCAAGGGAAATAGGATTTATCAACATTAGCTTCTAGTAAAAAAAAATAATGTTAAAAGTAGTTGATTTTACTAGTATCTTCTCTTCTTTTAAAAAAACTTGACAATGTTTGATAAAACAACAATGCTCTTAGATGTAGCATATGTAGTCATGTAAATTCCAGTTCTCGAGTTTTGAATATGGCATGCAAACTCTGGAAGGACAATCTTTGGATAATATTTGATTAACTTGGATAATCTTTTTGCTTAAGAGAAAGTATAAAATTTATTTGTAAAAATAAAATAAAAGGGTAATCTTTAAATATAAAGGGTAATCTTCAAATAAAAAAAGATAAATTGCAATAAACTTCTAGTTTTAGTTTTATAACATTAAATAATTATCCGGGGAAGACACGTAGTGCATGTGTCTTACCTTGCTCTTTAACACTTTTGTTTAGCTATTGAAAACATTACAACAAGAACATAAACATTACAACCAGAACATAAAACTTTAGTGCATCCAAGAATCAACAACATCCAGAAACACAGCCCGAGATGACTTGAACTAGTGATTTTCCAATTACGAATAAAGGCTCGACGAAGTCATCCAGTGCTAGCGGTCACGCGCCATAGCTATCAATGCGCAACCGGAGCGATGAAGTGAAGGAACAGAACCTGAAGACTGTACGAACGCTTATGAATCATTATACAGACAGAGACAGCGACTAGCCAACCAGACCAAGAACGGCGAAGGGAAAGATAGATATCATGTCACAGGATCGAAGGACCAAGGAAAGGGAGTGCCACAGACCTGCCTTCCTTAAATGCGATGCACGTATACATTCTATGGTCGGCAAAAAGAAAGCCGAATCGTCCGGGTAAGAGAGAAAATAAAGCTGCATGCTCTTAAGTAGTATCTGGTATAGGAGGGTCGACATTTTCAAATATAGATAGGAGTACTTCATTAGGGTTTCTAGAGTTTCCACAATTGAGAATATCAGTAGTGGAGGAAAGACTATTTTGGCTACAATGAGTGATGCTTGAATCCAAAGCCAGCAAAATATTGAAACTATGATAGGTTTGCACAACAAATAAAAAGATGGTGACACATTAAAATTGATGCAAAGAAACCTTGTACAGGGTTTACGCGATTCCTCTTCAGGATGCAGCAAGAGAAAACGAATATTTATCTTTCTGATGCCATAAAGCGTTTCTTTGTATTTCAAGGGTCTTCTTCAAGGTTATAGAGAGCACAAGAAGCTCATGGATGAAGCATTGTATAAAAATAACACTCTCTTCTCTAGAGGTAAGTTTGATTTCTTCACTCTCTTCTCCAGATAAGTTTGATTCTTTTCACATATGACTTATACGTCCTAAACAAAAATTAAGTTCTTACTCAATCTAACTACACATTCTCAACTGTTCAAAAAAAAAGTGGAGAAATTTCCTACAATAAAATTGAATGAAGATTAAATTATTTGAGTGTTGTAAATTTGATTTCACTCACCAACTATGTTGCAGATGTATGAAGATAAAATTATTTGATTGTTGTAAATTTGTTTTCACTCACGAACTATGTTGCAGATGATTCTTGTTGTTTCAAGAAACGAGGCTTGGTGGATGATCTGATGTTGGGATTCAGCTTCGATCTTCAAACATGAAAGACAACTTCTAGGAGCACACCTACTGGTCATCCTCCCCGTTGAGCAGGTTAAGAAGAGTTGAGCAGGTAAAACAGAAGAGGTTTTGCAGGTAAAGAAGAAGTATGATGGCCCACTAGAATATTGGTCAGAGGGAAGGAACAACCTTAAACCACAGCGATGGACCGTGATATTTCATCACAGCGATTGAGAGGGAAGGAACAACCTCGAACCACAGAGATGGACTGTGATGTTTTTCATCATAGCGATGGACCTTGATATTTTTCATCACATGGACCATGATATTTTTCATTGAGCGAGAATGGTGAAGCCACATGACACAAAAGATTTGATAGCTGTCCAAAGATATACTTGACACAACAAGCATGACATGCCTTGCTAAATGATGAGATCTGAAAAAAGAGTGTTAACAAAAAATGTTAACCAACTAATACTATCTCACCTGGCTTAATTTTTCCAAGTTTCAAACTAAATACTTTGCATATCTTCTCTTTCTGTTTAGGGAAGCTGTTTAGGGAAGAGGCCAAATAAAACCTTAAAATAATGAAAAGTTAGAATAAAATTTCAAATCTAAATTGGAAAATTGTATAAAACTCTTCAAACTTTGGTTAAAATAGTTAAAGTTGCGTTGGTTTAGTGCATAACTAATAGAACAACTGAAAACAGTTCACTAATAGTCCCTGCATCCCAAAGGGTAGGGAGGACTAATAAAGGACGAGTAAGTTAATAATGCACACATTTGCCACTTTCATTCATGAAAGAATAATTGATTTGATTATTACATGAGTTAATAATGCTCACCTTTGCCACTCCATCCATTAAACATAGTTGATTATTACATGAGTTAATAATTCATAAAAGAATAATTGATTATTGCATGAGTTAATAATGCCCACCTTTACCACCTCCATCCATTAAACATAGCATAATTGATTATTGCATGAATTAATAATTCACACTTTTATCACCTCTACCCATTAAGCAATAATCAATTATTGCATGAGTTAATGGGCTGCCAAAACAATAATCAATTATTGCATGAGTTAATGGGCTGCCAGCTCATGTAGTGAGAAAGAATCCATTTAAAGGGATTGTTGAATGGCTCAGGAATAAAAAAAAAAAAGAAACAATTAATCCCTAGAAGAATCGGTCTCAAACAAAGTAAATATAAGAACCTTTGTCATGTGCAATATGCTAAAGAAATATATATTATTTAAAACTTTGTGTCAAGCTTTTGTTCATTTATTCTTAGTTCTATGCCCTAAAGGAGGTATTTTGGAGAAGCAAATATAAGTTGATTGAGAGTAAGTTTCAAGGTGTCCTTTTACCATTAATTGTCACTTACTTATAGAATGGTGGTAAGACTGGTCAAGGAAGATCGAAGCATTAATTGTCACTTACTTATAGAATGGTGGTAAGACTGGTCAAGGAAGATCGAAGAAGAGAATGGTGGCAAGACTGGTCAAGGAAGATCGAAAAAGATAGATCTTTGCATGAGACAAAGGATTGACATTCGATAGCCCTCCAAAAGACAGAGAGTTAGCTCTATGCAGAACTCAGATAGACTGAGTTAAAGAAAAGAAATTAAATTTCTGCACAGTTATCCATACCCAAGACAGAGAGTTAGCTCTATACATAACTCAGATAGACTGAGTTAAAAATAAGAAATTAAATTTCTACACAGTTATCATGTTGGTGAAGACAGTGTGTTATAAACCCCTCTATTATGAATCACTTTTTTAACAATGATTAGGTCAAAGCTACCGCAGTTGAAAAAAGAAGACAGAAACTTACAATTGCTCCAGTTTTGTCAAGTTCCCCAGCTCTGGAGGTATCGTCCCGGATAAATGGTTCTGATCAAAACTCCTGCAAAACCAGACTGTACGCTATGGCCCATCCTTAAATATTTACCGATACTTGAATGTGAAATGAACTTAACGTAGAGAAGTAGAGAAATAAATTACAGTGATAACAAATTGGTGAGCTTCCCCAATTCCTTTGGAATTTCACCAGACAAACTATTTCTTCCGAACGACCTGCGACATCAATTCAACAGATATTCACATTCGAATCCTCACGCGGCTCTTTATTCATAAAAAAACATCAACGGCGAAGAAGCAATAACTTACAGATATTGCAAGCTAGTCAAGGAGCCCAGCGATGCCGGGATCGATCCATGCAGAAGGTTGTTTCTCAAATCTCTGCGAGTTTAAACAACACATTTAATTCTTATCACTACGAAACCCTATTCATTCCTGGGAATTTTCAGATGAATAATAAGGATAAAGATGGTGGCCTTTCCGAATTAGCTTACAAGTTTTCCAGATATGTGAGATTAGCCAGCTCTGGCGGAATAACTCCCGCCATTTCTTCATATAGAACTACTCTGCGAGCAAAAACAGGAACACAAAGGCATGAATCCAGCCTTTCCAGTACTCATACTTTTGGAAAAAATGATGAACTGACTTACAATTGAAGGACATGGCAAGTGGTATTTTTGCTGAAGTCACAGTTGCAGATGACGCCGAACTCCCTCCCCACGTTGTCGATAGCATACCAGGACCGGTCGCGGCTGCAGGGGTCCACTCTGAAGTTCCATTTGGTGTTCCCCATCTTGCTTGCTATTATTCTCAGCGCCTCGACTGTTAAAAATTAAAGCTTGTAATATAAGTGCCCAAAAGTGATATTAGATTGCAAAATGCAAGCAAACGGATTCTTTTCTCACCTTCCTTTGGATCGGTGACTGCAGCGGCTTCGCAAAAGAGGCAGCAGTGATGCAGCAAGATGGCATAGCAGAGAACGAGGAAAACCGTGGAACGTGGATGGAAATGAAAATTGCAGAAGCTACGCCCTCCCATACTGAAAAACACTTCAAAATTGGGAAATTGCAATTGCAGATGGTCAGGGTGTTCTGTTCATATGTCTCCGGATGCTCCAAGGTTCCTCAGGTACTATTGAAAGAGAGGTTGTTTAACCCATTTCTACGAAATGGGTTTTTGGTTGGAATTCTGCAACATAAATTTTCAGGAAATTATATATTTTTTTTTAAATCACTACATACATAAATTTTCAGAAAATTATTATTATTTTTTTTAAATGTAGAAATTAATTAAATATATTTAGAGCAATTTGATAATACAAAAATAATCACTTAAAATAATAATTTAAAGATATCATTGTATATTATTTTTTTTAAATGTAGAAATTAATTAAATATATTTAGAGCAATTTGATAATACAAAAATAATCACTTAAAATAATAATTTAAAGATATCATTGTATAATCAGAATTATTCCAATCTCTATCTTTACATTTACTACATAATATTAATAAAATTATCTCATAATATTAATAAAATTATCTTATCTTGATAGATCCATTATCATGAGTACCCTATTTAAATACTTAGCCACTTAATTTTCTTTTCAAGGAAAGACTCATAGTTGACATCATTATAATAAAGTTCTTACTTTCTATAATTTGAAGAAGTTTTAACAGTTTAGTTATTTTTATGTTTGAGAGTTTTTCAAATATTTTTAATAATCTTGTTAATTTGTCTTTTCATCCATGTTTTCTTGGTTGTTGTATAAGGAAATTAAATATAATTAGTATATTAGTTGATGTTGAATGTTAACAAGGATTATTATTTACTAATTATTATATGATTTATCAATCAATAAATTATTTTTAACAATTGGATGATTAAATTATCAACCTATTTTTAAAACAAAAATATTTATTAAAATAATTAATAATATATTTATTTATAATTCTAAATTTTATGAAATTTATATTTATAAATATTGTTACTTTATAATTTTTAATAATTTTGTGAAAAAATTATAGTATCATTTCTTCAATATTTTTATATATTATTATTACTTTGATTTTTATTTTTATAAAAAATAAATTAAATAAACAATTATTGATTTCAATTTAAGCCATATATTATACATTATTTGTTAAAATCTATGAAATTTCATTGTCTTTTATCTGTACATAATAGTAACAATCCACTCATTAAATATCAAACTTGTATCACCATACCGATAAACTTTTCCCAATTTCACTTTATGCCAAGCTTGGATGGCTATATCCACAAAGTTTTATTAGATTTCATTATCTATCATAATTTGGGCACAATAATTCCACATAACGTTTTCTTCGATTTCATTATCTATTCATAACATAATTTGGGTACAATAATTCCAAGCCAATTTGACTTTATGACCAACCTTGGATAGCTATATCCACATAAAGTTGTCTTCGATTTCATTATCATTTCTCTTTCTTCACAACGTTTTCTTAGATTTCATTATCTATCATAATTTGGGCACAATAATTCCACATAATGTTTTCTTCGATTTCATTATCTATTCATAATTTGGGCACAATAATTCCAAGCCAATTTGACTTTATGACCAACCTTGGATAGCTATATTCACATAACGTTGTCTTCGATTTCATTATCATTTCTCTTTCTTTAGAATGAGTGCTCTCCAACTTTGCTTAAAAGTAAAGCTTGTGTTATTATACCCTAAACTTTGCCATCAATTCATAATTTGGGCATTATGATCCCTAACCAATTTGGCTTAAATGTAAGAATCTATGCCTATATATTTTTTCAATTTCATAACTTTTATCTATTAGGGAAAGATTTACAACACCATTTCTTGAATTTCTTTTGTCAAATTTAGGAGGATGCATTCAAATAAATTTTTAATTTTGTTTGTTTGAAATGGAAAGAATAAATTTGCCTTTTAAATTTCAACCTAGATTTTGATTACTTATTATGATTTTGTCATTTCAATCTAGATTTTCATTACTTATTATGATTGTTTCCATGCACAATGAATAAAAGTAACCAACTTGACATAAATTTCATGCATGTCTCACTATATACCATAAACTTGACCATCAATTTCATAACTCAGGCACAATTAATGGTGACTAACTTGGTTTAAATGGCAAGCTTGTTGTGACATCATTTTGACTAGACTAAGTATTGGAATAGAGCAATGTTTAACAAAAAGACATGAAGCTACGAAAGCCCGAGTTTGTATAACCATAGAAATCTAAGTATCTAGAACCTAAGGAGTCTTCTCCTCTACACCAATCTCTCCAACCTTCTACTAATTTCCTAAATATGGATGCATTTTGTATAAGTGCAGTATAGTTGGAAGATTCTTTTGTATATTTGTTAATATGTCACAAGTTGTAACTGTTAGTATCGAGACTCCAAGGAGTCGTCTCATAAGCCTTCTATCCCCAATCTTTCCATCCTTCTACCCGGACTTTTCCCAACCTTCTACTAATTTCCTAAAGATACATACATTTTGTATAAGTGTGGTATAGTTGGAAGATTCTTCGGTATATTTGTGAATATTTTGCAAGTTGTAACTCTCTATGTGCCATATCTATATGAGAACTATTATGTAACAAGTGTCATTGTAGTGGGCATGCCCCTCCCTAATTTTTTTTGATGCATTGATTTGAAATCATGCATAAGTTTGAATTACAATATTGCATGCCAACATCTTGAAGATGCGTATACTAATACAAAAATTGCATTAGCCTACATTCCTAAAGTTAGTGTTGTGGGTATAGTGGTGGAGCATTGCTTATCAGAATTAATTAAAATATATTCATAATAGCAATAAAAATTATAATAAAACCAAAAAACTAATGGTAACCTCTTGTTATAATATAAGGCAACCAAATTCTCTAAAATAAATTGTGAACCAATTATTATTTATTCTATAAAATAAATCTTCAATAAAATTGAAAGATGTATTAAATAAAAAATATGTCTATAGAGGTCTAAGCTTAACATTAACTTCTAAAACTAGAATGTTGTATGTTAAATTATTTATAAAAATTGTAATAATTATGTAAAAGAAAGATTAAATTAATAAATTTTAAGTGCCAACAACTTAAAAATCCATGATCATGCATGTTTTTCTTATGCCACTAAAGTTAAGATCATCCCAAGGAACTAATAAAATTAATGGTTACAAAGGTTAACATATTATTATATAGTGAAGAGCTTTTGTGCTTATATATATATATATATATATATATATATAGATATATATATATATATATAAGCTCAAGTAATCATCCACATATCACATTTTTATTAATTTTTTAATATAAACTCAATAAATTTGATAATGTAACTTTATTCATAACCATATGGATAACAACCATACAATTATTTCCTCCCATTCTAAGATGGTACTTGACTATGTTGTCATTATTTATTTTGGTTTTATACAATATTCATTTAACTTTAGGTGGATTCTATTTTATTAATATTCATTGACTTAGTCTATTTTGTGTAGATTTTGTAATTAGTAATTTTTTTTCTACTCTGTTTGAATTTTGTAATTGTTATTTTTTTCATATTATACACACACACACACACACATTCATGTTTCTATTTCTCACATAATCTACAACATAATCACTGGTTTCAAACTGAAGTGAGCATCTAATGGATACAAAATCATTTTTTATGAATGGAAAGGAAAAATAAAATCTAATGATTATTGGAATTACTAATAAACGAAAAAATTTAATAACAAAGAAAGAAATAAATCACCGTTCCACCATAAATTTTCACACCCATGGTGATAATTGAATTCATTACCTTTTAAAACCTTTAATACTTTAAAAAGGGCCAAAACTCCTCTCATTTGAAAAAGTTGAGTAATCCACTTCACATGAATTTGCATACACTATGCATGCATCCAACTCCACCCAACTCATGGTAGCATTAACTATGTGTGCATCCAACTCCACCCACCTCATGGTACATGAGATTGAATCAAATCCACCCACCTCATGGTACCTGAGATAAAATTAGTGGTCCCTATGGGAGAGGGAGAAGGAAATTATGGAACTAAGATTGAATTAGTGGTCCTTGTGGGATAGGGAGAAGGAAATGATGGAACTTCCTTCATGGATGGTCTACCACGAAGTGTAGATATGAGTATGGCTAGTATGGCTAGGGTATATACAGAGGAGGAAGCTCCTAAAATATATTAGGAGATAACAAAAATAGAGATGGAAAAAATAGGTTGGGCGAGAAAGGAGACATCAAATGAGGCTGAATAGTGGGAGATGACAAAGATTGTGCACTGGAATGCTAACTGTAAATTCTTTTACGAATTTTACAATATCGTTCAAAACAAATACGTGACAGCATTGCACTTCAAATCCAATATAGCATCACATGTATTTATTCCACTAACATGAATTTAATGAGATCAATGAATAGATGCAATAGTTATATAAGATTAAAACTACAAACTTAAGCTATCTATGTTTGGGAAAAAATTGCATTGTATGGATGTTCGATGATTAAAACTCAAAACTTAGGTATAACCTAAGATTGAAAAATCACATTCAGTTAGAGATATTCCAAAGGAAATCAAATTGGTTATCAAATCACATGTGTGATAAAATTGATTAAAATATTATGAAAAAATAATTACTTTGTTAAGCATATGTACAAAATTGGATAGAAAGAAAAATATTTCTAGTCAAAGGAAAACTAATGGATGGTCAAAGATGAATCAAATGCATGCTATAGTCCTATCCTTTGATAGGGACTAACAAGGACTTGGTTGGTTGATGTTATATTGAGAGTTTTTCAAGAATTCTTTTCTAATATGAGTTATCTCTTTGCATGTGTAATGTTTAATTTGTGAATACAATGGAAGGCTTTTCTACTCATATCTACATGTTTGGGGTTTATCTATATGATGTACACATTCTTATCTTTATTGTACATGCTTTCTATTCTATTAGTTTGAATGAATGTAATTAAAATATAATTAATAGATTATGCACCCCCACTAAATATTTAATACTCTACACATTACTAAAACTTCAAATATCAGACACACCTTGGGTGAGACTTACTTCCTTTGGAAGGTTGAATATGTCGATATATTAAACTACATGAGGCCTGTATTGGACACCTTTTACAAACTTCTTTATTTTTTGGCATATTATGGGATATTCAATAGCGTTTTATAAGTAATATTTTGCAGCGAGATTTCCTTTTATTAGTTTTATCAAGAAATATGAAGAGAACAAAAGTAGGTTGTGTATCGTTGCTAGTTTTCCTTCAGTAAGTGTTCACTGTACTAATAGAAAATTAGAAAATTAGGTTCCATGTTTGCGCCAATTTTTTCTTGTTTTTATGTAATGTTATGAGTCTATCTCTTTTTCATTATATTAAGATCTAATACTTATTTTATTGTTTCATATACTATGTAAAACCCTATTTTGATACTTGATCTCTTTTTTTAAAGCTCTTCGAGGTTAAGAATGTTTTGCAGTATTTCAAGATATAGTACTTAGTTTATCATTTCATATACTATGTAAAAACCTAATTTGATAATCTATCTTTTTAAGTTCATTGTCTTAAGGTTTGGGGTCAAGAAATGTTAATTGTTGTGAAAAAGGAAGATTAGTCAATCCACTAAGTAATCTGGGAAATTGCAAACTCAATTACTGTAGTGCATTTCACACAAACTTGTTTTTAATGGCTCTTGTGGAGCTTATTTTGTACTAGCCATTTAAGGTGCTAAATTTATTTAGAGCCTGCGTAAACCTTGTTATTATTCGTTCTATTCATAAGAAATATTACAAATATGGAAATTAATATTCCAATTAGATCTTACTTCGGTGTTAGAGTAATGAGGTTTTTTTATCATGTTAAAGGAATAGTAAAAGATCATTTTAATTTTAGTACTGAAGACATGGTATTGAGCTATTTATTTCACTTTTTTTGTTCATGAAGGAATAGATCAATGTCTTTGAAAGGATGGAGGACATATTTAGAGACAAAACTTGGAATTGACTATGACAACTGCACTTGACATATAGCATGAAAAAATTGCACATGATTTGCTAGCATGGATATAATTGGTGATTTATGCACACTATAAATTTTAATATAAATAGAAATTTTAGGTGAGGGAAAAATGTATATTTACATGCTAGAAAATATTTCAATTGTTAGAGTGAGTGTATCACAATTTCCCAACTCTAGAAAGGTCTTAATTATATATTTTTCTAAGATGATTGAAATGTGCTCATTGGTGAGAGTTCAATACACCTAATTTACCTAATTTTGACATTTTCAAGAATAACTTGTTTAGATTGGTGAAAATTTATAGACAACTTAGATCCATATTACCTCCATATTTATAAGTGGAAGGGTAAAATCCCTCAAAATGGAAACCTTTCCTCAAGTTTAACACTTTAAAATAAATTTGTAGTTGAAGTGATTTGATCCCTGTCATCATAAGTTCGAAGCTAAGATAGATTTAGACTAATTGTGTTGAATTGATTTATGTAAATATTTTATGTATGTTGTAAGCATGAATTCTATACAACATAAACAACTAATATATCAATAAAAATTTCTTAAAAATTTAGTCATTTTACTAAACAATAACCTGTGATTGTTGGAATTTCCTTATTTACAAAGCATTAATGTTACTAGTGTTATTTTACTTCATTACCATTAAAATATATATCATGTACTTAACAGTAGAAACATAAAAAAGAGACAAAAAATAACACAAGAGAGTTATCCTAGGAAAACCCCAAATGGGGGAAAAACCCAACAACCTTTCTTAGATAGATTTCGTTCACAAAGTAAGTCCAATCAGATAAAACCTAGCACAAAGGCTAGCTCAACCAAAAATACCACCACAACTGCAACAACAACACTATACCAAGATATCTCACCTCCTCAAGGAGTAGCACACAAGAGAGATACCAAAAGACTGAAAAAGAATAAATTGTGCAGTTGCAGCTACTACATCACCTCCTCCAAACTTGTACCTTGATTCTATGTAGATGGGAGAGTGTGAGTGAGTGAATAAATGAGCCAACACATCCTCTATTTATAGTCTTCCTGGCCACTAAAATGGGTCAAATTTATTTATGGACAAGTGTCTTTTCATTATTACTTTATATTCTTCTGGGCCGACTTCTCTTCTAGGGTATTTCAATATATGTTCAATGGATCTCTTGCTTCCAGAATCTTCTCTACATCTAAGAAAGGTCATGTAAGAGGGAAAGATCCTCCCGCAGCTACCAAAACATCAACACTTACTCTTAGCTAGGGAGTCATATTTCACAATGTCTTCATATGGTAGTCCATTGACTGCTTTGCAATCTGCTAGCAGGCACACGGCTGCTAAAATGCCTTTGGTAGCTCAAATCATCTTGCACAGTCTCTGCGATCAAGCAATAAAACACACAGCTACATCAAGCAATCTGGTAATCTCTATGACAATCAGCTAGTAGCACACAACTACTATAATGTCATCCAATAGATCAAAGCTACTTCCAAGTAGTACACAACTACTATCCAATGACAAATAGTCATTGCTAGTGGAACACATCCACTATAGTAGAACACAACTACTGTCTGGAGTCACGCAACCTTCGCCAGTGGAACACATCCACCGAAGTAGCATACAACTATTGTTCAGAGTCACACAACCTCTGTTACTGGGACACATCCACCGAAGTAGCACACAACTATTGTCTAGAGTCACACAGCCTCTACCAATGGAACACATTTGTAGAAGTAGCACACAACTACTGTCCGGAATCACACACCCTCTTCCAATGGAACACATCCACTGAAGTAGCACACAACTACTGTCCGGATTCACACAACATCCACTAGTAGAGCACATACACCGAAGTAGCACACAATTGTTGTCCAGAGTCACACAACCTCCACCAGTGGAACACATCCACCGAAGTAGCACACATATATTGTCCAGAGTCACACAACTTCAGCTAGTGGAACACATCCACCGAAGTAGCACACAATTACTGTCCAAATTCACACAACCTCCTTCGTAGTCTTACGACTACATGTGTGATGTTTCTTCTCTCAGCAGGCCCGACAATGCATTACCTCCTCATTCACCTCATGTGACTGATCCAGGAAACCCTTGGCTAGAGGGGTTAGTTAGAATGAGAAGAAACAACACATCTCCCTCTCAATGAGGGTGGACATTCTGAAACACTCCAAGATTTTCCCTGAAGTACTCATACTTCACTCTTGACAAGGGATTCGTGAGGTTGTTTTCTATCTGATCGTCCAGAGATATGTATTATATATCCACATATCCTCTCTGCACCATGTCTCGTATTTAATGATATTTGATCTCTATATGATTATACCTTTCATGGAATGTAGGTTTATTGGTAAGGTTCACACAACTTTGATTGTCACAATGCATTAAAGTTGGCTCCAATTTTAGATCAAATATCCCAGCTAGCAACTTCCGGAGCCACACTATTTCACGGCTTGCCACGCTTACTGCGATATACTCTTCTTATAAAGTACTGAGTGCCACTGATTTTTTATTCCTTCTCAACCATGATATCATTCATGATCCCAAACTGAAACAACATCTGGAATTACTCTTCTGATCCACTACACTGTCTGCCAAGTCAAAGTATGTATATCCTTGCAAATTTACATCTCCACTCGAGACATATCTCAATCCATATCCAACCATACCATGAAGGTACCTCAACATATACTTTGCTTCCATCCAATGTACCTGTCTAGGTTCAACCATGTGTTGACTCAAGGTATTCATTGCAAAGCATATGTCTGGCCTAGTGTTAACCAAGTACATCAAGGATCCAATCAACTATCTATACATCATGGGATCCACCAAATATTAATATTTTTCATTCAAGGGATTCATATTTATCGTCATAGGTGTGGTCATGGACTTGCAATCCATCATCCTGAATTTCTTTAGGATCTCAACAATATATTTTCCTTGGCTAAGGAAAATATCATCTTATCTCTGCCACACTTCCAATCCCAAGAAGTAATGCATCAAACCTAGATCCTTCATCTCGAACTATGAAACAAGCTCCCTCTTTCACCCAAATATGAGCTTCTCATCTCCTATCAGAAACATGTCATCCACATGTAGGATCAATTGGAAACCATCCCCGAGCTCATCAAATAACCGTTTGATCTAGCATATCATGTCCTAGGTTCTTGCTCAGGCCCGTAAAAATCCTTCTTTAATATGTAGAAATGAGACTCCTTATCATGTATCTTGTGGAAGCTCTATGTACACTTCTTCTGGCTACTGGAGCAAGTGTCTTGTCATAATATTCTCCCTCTTGCTGGGAGAATCCTTGGGCCACAAATAAATATTTGTACATTTCTATGCTTCCATCTGTAGCATGCTTGATCTTGTAGATCAACTTGGAAGTCACTATTGACTTCCCTTATGGTCTCAGAACCACCTCTCACACATCATTCTTCATGATGGAATGATACTCCTCCATCATGGCATCCTTCCATTCCTTCTTCTCAGAATCTTCTTCAATGGTGGAAGGCTCTTAATAAATGATGATGCTCATTAGCACCACATAGATGGAAAAAATGTGTGGTTTCTAGAACTAAGGAAGAATTTATATCCCAGTCCTTCTGAATGGTTTCCTCCTCTGTCACTGCAGCAAGGTCTATCGAGACAAGTTAATCCTCCCAGGAGATCTCACATATCCTAGAAGCCTCTGAAGCTTCGATCTAGCGTCCTCAACTCATGGCACCTGACTGTTAGTCTTGGAAGACGTGTATGTATCCTATATGAATCTGAGAAGGAATACTTTATGAATGAAAGTCTCTAAGCCACTAAATCTCTCTGATATTAGGTTCACTCTGAATTTTCATGTTGCCTATGAATCTTGACTCCCTCTGAGTCTATGTGATCTTCGGAGCCACCTGCTTCCATTGCATCTGTTGACTTCTTCTGAAGTATGATCTCCTATGGACTATGATGGGAGGTTTCTCCTCCCTACTGGATCCTAAGGGTTGACTCCCTCTAAAATATAGCTCCTTCTGAGTTGGTATTTGGTGGGGCCTCCCATCTCACCACTGGTGGAGTCATATACTTATCTTCATAGTATGGCGTATTAATTCCATGTATCTATATGATAACATGCTTGTTTACTTTATCGTTTCTAGGTAGGTTATTCTGACACT
>ML777768.1:666744-724177 GCA_009831015.1 Picea engelmannii | reverse complement strand
TGATTTTTATAATATTAATTTTATATATGTTAATGTTTATAAAAAAAATGTGCATATTGTAAATAACCTTAAACAAATATATTATAGTATTATCTTGATTTGATATTTTCTCTCTCTCTCTCTCTCTCTCTCTCTCTCTCTCTCTCTCTCTCTCACACACACACACACACACACACACACACACATATTTGTATATAATTTTGGTTTTTAATTTAATTATGATGATGATAATGATGATGATAATGATGATGATAATGATTATTATTATTATTATTATTATTATTATTAACATCCACTGAGACAAATTGGTTATCATACCTTAAGAAGGTATTAGATTACTTCATTTTCTTTAAAATTGTATTTCTATGCTCAAAAAGCATTGAGAAGCGTTCCAAAATCACCATAGTTTTGATGACTTGGGAGGTTAGGAAGGTCGGTGGGTATAGGAAGGCCAATCCAAAAGGGAGTGTTTTTCATATTATGTCCACTTAATGTCACAAAGGTGACACATTATCTCATCTTATGGTGTTTTGGGAGTTTTCAAATGCCCAATTTCAATATGTAGCTCGTGAGAGTTTGTTCTTATTTTAGAAATGTTGATTTTCTTCTTTGCACTTTTCAAAACTGAGAGGCAATTTTGATCTTCTAAATTAGGGTTGACCACCTCCTTGTAGTATCTTAATTTTATTTTATCCTCTAATTATTTATCACACCACATATTCTCCTTAAATTTATAATTGTTAATATTTGTAATATTATTGATATTTTTCATGATGGCTTCTTCTTGTATTCCCCAATGATTTATCCAAGGTTTGGCATCTTTATGCCATCCCTGCTTGAATCGTTGATGGTTTTGGCTAGATTTTGAAGCAATTTTGGGGAGCCTCTTGTCATCCATGTTGTTTATATTTTTCTTGTACATTAGGAATCTAATCATAGCAATTCTCTCAATGGGGGAAATGATTGCTTCTATAAGGAGGATAAGATAGGTTGTATTTCCCTTAATTTTGAAATTATAAGTTATAAAATTCTTTTGGATCTATTCTATCTTTCTCTAGATTCTATAGATATATTGCAACCCCAAACTTCACATCCATATAAGATGAATAGAGTGATCAGAGTGTGAAAGAGGAGTTTTTTTTATCCCAAAGCCAAAGGTCTACTGATTTAAAATTATTTGTGAGCCCGTAATCAACTTTGTACCCTCCATTTATCCTTTTTTTCAATCCTATAGTTCCAATTGAGCTTGTGGTTGATATCGATTGAAAGATATTTTTATGAAGGAACTTCCTCCAAGCTAGTGTTGTCATAAAAAAAAGTATCGTAGATGATCCTTTTGGACTTAATTATCATAACCTTTATTTTTTCAGTGTTCACAGTCATGCCCATGTCAGTGTTCACAAATATTAGTTTCTTACCTAGGTCATAGGGACTGTTCACCATAAGAACAATATAATCACATTGTCATCCCACATATGCCTCAAAAAATAGGGTTTTTAGTATTCGCTGTAATTCCAAAATTTTCGTTGTTAACCCTTCGTACTACCTCAGACTTTTGCAACTTCGGATGTATCAATGAGTTATTTCAATAAGCCTCACACAACAAAAGATATTCAATATGTTCAAGTGTGATTAAATGAGAGAGCTTTGCCTCATATTTATACTTTCATGTAGAATTACACTTTCCTTATTTTAGGGAGTTCTCCATTTGCTTTATTATTTAAATAATTTCTTTTGCAAACACTTTGATGTTTAGTGGCTTCTATATGAATCATGAGGGTTCTCTGATCCAGGTGGATATCGGTGGCCACCCACCTTCTCCAACTGGCCCAAAACATGTTTTTGGCAATTTTGGCAATTTACTATTTTTAACAGGTTTTAACTTATGGGGCCATTTTGAGGGCCTAAATGAAGGTTTTTCGAGATCGAGGTTATCAATGATAGAAAAAGGCATAATTGAGCCCCCAAAATGAATATCCTCGACGATACCTTTCCAACGAGCTATCATACGCCTAAAACGGAGATCGTATGCAAAAGTTACGACCCCGGGAAGTTGATGCACCAACTTACCCAAACGGGGCCCGCATGACTTTTGGCGCTTCATCTCCTAGGGTTAGGTTTTTGGATGTCTAGGACTTTTGGAATTCCCGTCTATTGTAAAAAGGCCTTCCGAGGCTCATTGTAATCATCTTCTTGCGAATGTGAGTAGCCGTCACATCTCTTCTCAGAGATAAGCTGCCACCATTCTAGCGAGTCTTTCACTCTCTATTTTTACAGTCTCTGTACATTTATTTCATTTAATAGAAATCGTGTATTACTATATCTCTGTGTTTATGGTTGCATCTCTGATATATTTCTGTTATATTACTGGATATACACGATATCTCTGTGCATTTCTTTATTATATCTCCTCTCTCATTTCGTGCCAAAAATAATCCGGATCATTCTCCAACTTCATATGGCCATAACTCTCTAACTGTGAGGAGTTATGTAATGTTCCACATACCACCGAAAATGGCATGATAAGAACTCTCCATCTAGGCTAGTTTCACTAACAAATTCATCGACCTTTATTTCATTATTCCAAAATTCAGAATGAGTTCTCTAACCATATTTCTAAGATAACTCAATCCGCAAAGCGTCTTACCATGAGGGATTTCACCATAAGGGGACCACTTTGGAGTTCATCCATTTGTACTTCTTATTAACTATTACAAGAGAATAATGAGTCATCTTTACATCAAAAAAACTTGGGTCCATTACCCAAACCTTTGTGCTACCAGAATTTATTCAAGGGTTGACATCAATGACAACCAACCTTAATCAACAAATCCCCCCTTTGGAATTGATGGCAACACTCTAATGCAATACTGAAATCATGTCATGCTCCCCCTAGAACCATGCCTCTGACCCCTGTATCTCTGTGACCATTTCTCCCCCTAGAAGCATGCCCCTATCCTCTGCATCTGATAAATCTCTCCCCCTTTGTAATCAATGGCAAAGGTATCTTTCCATCTGGGGATGCTCCCCCTAACTGAACTATCCTCTTTATGGTGCTTCCTCTTGTACATCTAAGAAATATAATATAAGCATTCAAAATCATTCATTTTGGAGTAGAAATAACTCTAAGTCTCTGGCAAAGATACTCAAAGAATTCCCGTGGAAGTGGTTTTATAAATATCTACCGCTTGTTCTTTTGTGCCTACATACTCAACTCTGATGTTCTTTTCTACAACCTGTTCCCGTAGAAAGTGATACTTTATTGGAATGTGCTTCGTCTTGGAGTGCATCACTGGGTTCTTTGAGATACTGATGGCGCTTTTATTATCACAAAAGATTGGAATGGGGTCATCATATTCAAACTATATATTTGTCAGAGTTTGTTTCATCCAAAGAACATGTGTACAACATGATGTTGCTGCAATATACTCTGCCTCGATTGTAGATAGAGATACCGATGATTGTTTCTTGCTTAGCCATGATACTAAACACTCACCCAAGTAGAACACTACTCCATTGGTGCTTCGTCAGTCATCAATACAACCTGCCCAATATGCATCTGTGTAGGAAATAAGTGATAGATCCTTTCCTTTTGGATACCATAATCCAAACTCTTATGTTCCTTTGAGATATCTAAAAATCCTCTTTACTGCTAATACATGTGATTCCTTTGGTGTTTCTTGAAATCGTGTCGCTTGTCCAACTGCCAGCATTACATCTGGTCTTGATGCTATTACATAGAGTAGGATACCAATCATTGACCTGTATTGCCTCTGATTTGTAGACTTTGAATTATCATCTTTGCTCAACTTGCAACTTGTTTTCATGGGAGTGATAACTGGTTTGCAATCTTCCATTCTTAACCTCTTTAGAATTCCTCTGATATACTTGGTTTGAGAAATAAAAATTCCTTGGTTTCTTTGACTTATCTGAAGTCCCAGAAAGAAGGATAGTTCTCCAAGTAATGAAATTTCAAATTCATTCTGCATATCCTTTGCAAATTTATGGCTTAACCTGTCATCATCACTACCAAAAATAATATCATCAACATAAACTTCAATCAATAAAATACTATATTGACTTACCTTGATGTAGAGGTTGTTGTCTGCACTTCCTTTCCTGAACCTTGCCTGCTATAGATATTTATCTAGTCTAGATTACCATGCTCTAGGAGCCTATTTTAGACCATACAAGGCCTTCTTTAATTTACACACATAATTTGCATTCTCTAAAAATTGAAATCCTTCTGTTTGTTCAATGTAGACTTCTCCTTCAAGTTCCCCATTTAGAAAAGATGTTTTTATGTCCATCTGATACACTTTAATATTTTTGGAGCATGCATAAGCTAAAAGCAATCGGATTGCTTCCATTCTGGCAATTGGAGAAAATGTCTCTTCAAAGTTGATTCCTTCAACCTGTGCATATCCTTTACATACCAATCTAGATTTTTTCCTTGTAACCTATCCATCTTTATTCAAATTATTCCTGTATACCCACCTTGTGCCTATCACATTCTTATCCTTTGGTCTTGGAACCAATTCCCAAGTGTCATTTTTCTCTATTTGATCCAATTCTTCATCCATGGCCTTATTCCAAAATCCATCCTTGTTGGCCTCTTCAAAACAGGTTGCTTCAATCGTACATGTGAGTGCTAGGTGCATTTGTTCTGGTGAACACATTCTTCTTCTAGTCTCAACTCATGCATCTTTGTTTCCGATAATCTAATCTAAAGGATGATTCTTCTGTACTCATCTACTAGGTGTATTTGGAGGCACTTGATGAATTTGCTCTTTTGCTTATGTCAGATCCTCTTCATCTTCCCCTTCTTTTTCATCTTTTGTTTCTTCTTCTTAAAGTTGTTCCATTGATTCATTATCTTCTTCCTTTAATTCTTGTCTATCTGTTTCATCAATTGTTACGTTGATGCTTTCCACAAATTTGTTCAATCTCAGGTTGTAACACTTGTATTCTTTCCTTGTACTTGAGTAACCAACAAGTACTCCTTTGTCCACACGAGAGTCAAACTTTCCCATTATTCCATATTCTCTTTTGATGTAGCATTTGCTTTCAAAAACTCTGAAGTGCTTCACATTTGTTGGTATTCCTTTCCATAGCTCGTAGGGAGTTTTGTCAGTGTTGTTTCTGAGCATTACTCTATTTTGAATGTGAACTATTGTATGCATTTCCTATGTCCAAAAAATATCTGTTAATTTGGAATCCATTAACATTGTTTGATCTATTTCCTATACTACCCTTTTCTTTCTTTCAACAACTCCATTCTATTGAGGTGTCCTAGCAATGGATAATTGCTTTTTTATTCCATGATTGCTGCAGTAGTCCATAAATTCCTTTGAAGTGAACTCTCCTCCATTATCATATCTCAAGAATTTGATTTTTGAATCCATTTCATTTTCAACCATTTCCTTGTAGATATTGAAGTTTTCAAAATCTTCTGACTAATTCTTGAGAAAAAAAACTGCATTCATTCTTGTATAATCATCAACTAATAACATAAAGTATTTCTCACCTTTTAAACCCTTTGTTGTAGTTGGTCCAACTAGATCAATATGGAAAATTTCCAGTGGTCTTGTCATTCAATATTCCTTTGATTTGAACATGGTCTTTGTTTTCTTTCCTTGTTGACAATGCTTGCATAAAGTGTTGGTTGGTTTCATGATCTGGGCCATTTCTATGGCTGCTTCTCTTTTGCTGACTAATGTAGGAGCATCTCCCACGTCAAGCGAGCCAGTAAGGAAGGAAAAAGAAAGTTGTACACACACCAACATACATTTTGAAAATTCCCTTAGATTGTTGTGCCATCTTAAATGAAGCCATTAAGATGAGATGCACTTGTAAATGTAAATGGACCTTGATCCTTTATCTCTCGTCCTTAGTAGGTAGATGACATTTAAAGTAGTTAATGCTGGTAGATAGAAATTTAATTCTAGATTAGACTGCTTTAGAGCACAAGAGGGAAACGGGATATAGACACCCTCCTTTGTGTATTGTAACATTATTCAGGAAGAATGAGAGCATGCAGAGAGTTGTGTAAGAACACCCATGTACATATATTTGGATTAATAGAAAGCCTTGATTCAAATTCATGGTCTATGTTGTTCTCTGTGTATTGATATTATGTTCATGAATGTTTGCTTTCCTGTTATACATTTTCTTTATGTGCTGTGTATATGATTTCATGGTCGAGTTGAAGTTTGAGGGGAAGAAGGAATGAGTTTCAATTGTTTCTCTATCCGAGTGAGAATTCCTGCAAGGAGTGCAGTTGAAGTGTCCGCAAGGAGTGCGTCGACAAGGATTCAGGGTTGCGTCTCTGAAGCTCAGATAGGTTTAATTTTGTTCTCATTCCCTCAAAAGTACAATTGGGCACAGGAGCCGTGCAAGGAGTGCGCAGGCCAGGTGAATTCTCAGGGTTGCAAACATGAGAAAGTGTTTAAATACTGTTGCTACAGGTGTGCGCAGAGTCGAGGGCCTTCAACACTTAGATGTGGTTGAATTTTTGCCACAAGGAGTGCATGCAAGAGTTTCCTGAAGGACTTGAAGGTCGTGGGAAAGCTCAGGGGGGATAGGCCTTCAAATTCGTTGAAGGACAGTGTAGAGGAGTTATGCCGAGGAGTGTTTAAGAAGGTGTCACAGGTTTGAATGCAGGTGGATGAATTCAAAGGAGGAACATGTAGTCATTTGTAGGAATCATCAAAAGAGAAGCGGACGGTCGGTATTCCCCAAGGAGAATTCGCGATAATCCATGGGCCGTTGGATCTTGCGGAGGTGCAAGGGAGATACGACGTCATATTCTCTAGAGGTTCAAATATCAGGAGGGGCAGAGCCGTTGATCCGGGCCATGAGGGTCATTGGATCTACACGTATATCGTGTATCGGGGTTTCGTGGATTGAAAATCCAAAACATTGCAACGGAAATCACGAAATCGCGATACGCGATTTCTCGACAGTTAAAGGATAGCGTGGGCCACAGCGGAGTTAGTGGAGGACAGGTGGCACAAGTTATCGAGGTTCTGCAGCGAGAAGTGCCAAGACATTGACATCAGGATTCGCGATCCCGCGAAGTTCGAAATCCTGATAGAAGTGACGAAAAGTTGAAGGGACAACTCACACGTGCGTCGGATTTTCGGCGTATCGGGCATCGGGAGTTGGTAAAACTAGTTGTTGGGTATCGCGAGTTGTGAAACCATGATAGGGAAAATTTCGATAGAGGAAAGAGAAGGTCAGGGTTGACTGGTCATCGGGTCTTGGGGATTTGAGAGCCCAGTGCTCGACCTTTGACATCGCGAAGTCGCGAAGTCCTATCTTCCGCATGTGAAGGGAAGATCCAGTGAAGGTTTACTGTGGGTGCAGATTTCCTGATAGGGAAATAAAAGAACACTTGAGTTCTTCAGGCCGAGAAGGAAGAAAAGATCCTGAGCTGACGTAGACCTTCCGACCTGCGGGTTGCGAGTAATGGCATTGGCATCAATTTGGTATCATATCTTTGTTCTTGTCTATATATTTCAGGCAGGAAGAGGCAGGAAGAGGTAAAGATCACTCTGATACACACCAGTTTGGTATCAGAGCTGAGAAAAGCTTCTTTTCTTTCTGTAGCATAGAAGAGGAGAATTCACCATGCCACCCAGGATAAGGGACGCGCAGTCACCCAGTTCAGAGGATAGGGAAATGCAGTGACGAAGAGGCAGGCAGATGGCAGATCCAGCCATAGAGAGACAAATGCGTGATCTCCGAGAAAGACTCTAAGACATGGAGACATCGCAAAGATGCACAGCCAGTGCAGGGGATCTTAGCGATTCCGAGAGCGAAGCTGAGGCTGAACGCGAAGAAGAAGTTGCAGCTGAAGATGCATCAAATGAGCGTTTGATCAGAGCTATTTCCAGGATGGGTGCAAGGGCAAAGATAGACATTCCAATTTACGAGGGAAACTTGGATGCAGAGGAGCTTCTAGACTGATTAGATCTCTCGACACATACTTCGACTACGAAGATGTCAAAGAGGACAAGAAATTCAAGCATGTTGTCACTAGATTGAAGGGACATGCAACATTGTGGTGGGATGAGCTACAAGCTGATAGATGCTGCAAAGGAAAGCAGAAAATTAAGAGCTGGGATAGGATGATCGCGAAGATGAAGGTGAAATTCATCCTGAGGGACTATCAAATTACTCTGTTTAGGAGAATGCAGAACCTGAGACAAAAGCTGATGACAGTGAAGGAATACACTGAGGAATTCTATAAACTGAACATCAGAGCAGGTCATCGGGAGAGCGATAATGAAAAAGTTGCCATATATATGAATGGCCTGAGATATGATATCCAGGATGAGATGAGCATGGTAACCATCCGAACGGTAGAAGATGTTTATCAGATGGCTCTAAAAGCTGAGGAAAATCTGAGCCAAAAGCAGAGTCCAAGAGGCCGAGGTAGGAGTCATCCCAGAGGCAAGTCATTTGCCTAGGAAAGAAACCAGAAGCCTAAGGAGGAATGGAAGAAACCTCAAGGTAAAGTTGAGAGAGGTGGAACCTCACAGAGAGGGCCATATGTTGAACAGAGAGGGTAGCATAACGAGCAGAGAGGAGATTATGCTAACAACAACACTTTCCCTCGTACCAGAGGTAGAGGAAGAGGAAGAGGTGGAGTAATCACATGATTCACATGTGGAAAGAATGGACACAAGTCTTACGAGTGTCCAGAGAAAAAGAAGGACATTGGAGAAGCTCACATCACCGAGGCACAGAGGCGAGATGTTGAGACAGAAGACGTTGAAGGCAGAAGATCGCTGATGATGCAGAAAGTCCTTTTGACACCCGAGAAGGAGGTGGAAAGTTCAGTCCAAAGGACTAGACTTTTTAGGACTACTTACAAGACTAAAGATAGGGTATGCAAGGTCATTGTGGACAGTGGTAGCATGAACAATATCGTTTCTACAGAGATGGTAGAGAAGCTAGAGCTGGAGATGACTGATCATCCAAGCCTATACAGAGTTTTGTGGCTACAGAAAGGAAACCAGGTAACTGTCACTAAACAATGCTTGGTTGAATTCAAGATAGGGGGATATAATGATAAGATCTTATGTGATGTCATTCCTATGGATGTTTGTCATCTATTTCTGGGTAGACCATGACAATATGACAGAAATGTGATTCATGATGGATGGATGAACACATACACCCTGGAGAAGAATGGGAAGACACACATGTTGCTTCCGATAAAGGATAAGGAGGTGGAGTCGGAAGTAAGAAACACATTACTTCTCATGAGTGGGAAGGAGCTTCTTACAAAGATTAAGAAGAAGGAGGATCTACAGCTCATTGTGGTCAGGAAGCCGAGGATTTTTTTGACCAGCACAAGAGTGGATGATTTGCCAGAGGAGATTCAGGAACTGTTGGGAGAGTTCGCTGATATAGTCATGGACGAATTACCTCGTTCATTGCCACCGATTACGAGTGTGAGTCATCATATTGACCTCATACCAGGAGCCAGTTTACCAAACAAATCCACGTACAGATTGACGCTGCAGGAGAATGAAGAAGTTAAAAGACAAGTCCAGGAGTTGTTGGACAAAGGTTTGGTCAGAGAGATCTTGAGTCCATGTGTTGTTCCGACAGTACTCAGTCCGAAGAAAGACGGAGGCTAGAGGATGTGAATTGATTCAAGGGCGATCAAAAAAATAACCATCAGGTACAGATTTCTATTACCGAGAATGGATGATCTGATGGATTGCTTAAGTGGAGCAAAGTATTTTTCAAAGATTGATTTGAAGAGTGGGTATCACCAGATTCGCATGAGAGAAGGTGATGAATGGAAAACAACATTCAAGACAAACGAGGGTTTGTATGAATGGATTGTTATGTCGTTTGGCTTAACAAATGCACCGAGTACCTTTATGAGGTTGATGAACGAAGTCCCAAGGGATTTCATCGAGAAATTTTTCATTGTGTATTTGGATGACATACTGATTTACAGTAAATCAGTGGTAGAGCACCTGAAGCATTTTGCTATTGTGATGAAGAAATTACAGCAGGAGAAGCTGTTGATTAACATAAAAAAATCCTCATTCATGAAGACAAAGCTCATTTACTTGGAATTTGTTATTTTGACAAATGAGTTCAGGATGGATCCAGATAAGGTGGAGGTAATCAAGAATTGGCCATCACCGAGGAACTTATTTGAGGTGAGAAGTTTCCTTGGGTTAGCTAGTTTCTACCGAACGTTCATTAGGAATTTCAATGGAATCAACGCAGCGATGATGGATACAGTGAAGAAGCAACATAAATATTTTCACTGGAATGAAGAAGCCGAAAAGAGCTTCAATCGATTGAAGAGGAAGATTACGGAACAACCAGTTTTGGTGTTGCCGGACTTCCAGAAAACATTTCAGGTGAAATGTGATGCAAGCGGATTTGCAATCGGAGCGGTCTTGAGTCAAGATGATAGGCCAATTGCATATTTCAGTGAGAAGATGAATGAGGCGAAATTGAAGTACTCCACATATGATAAGGAATTTTATGCTATCATTCAGGCATTGAAAAAGTGGAGGCACTATTTGATTCTGAAGGAATTTGTTTTGTATAGTGATAACCATGCATTACAGTTTGTGACCCAACAGGAGAAGTTGAATCAGAGGCATGTTAAGTGGGTTGAATACATGCATAATTTTACATTTGTGATTAAACATATTTCTAGTACTGCTAACAAAGTTGTTGATGCTTTGAGCAGGAAGTGTTTGCTGTTGCAGGAGTTTCAAGTCAAAACATTGGGTTTTGATGATCTCAGGGACATGTACGCAGATGATTAGGATTTTGGAGAGGCGTATGAAAAAGCTGAGAATCCAGTTCTCAGAGATAGTATCCAGTGGGGAGAATACATGATCTAGGAAGGATTGTTGTTCAGAGGTAATCAACTGTGTATACCGAATTGTTCCATGAGGGAGAATCTGTTGAAGGAAAAACATAGTGGAGGATAGACCAGACATTTTGGTCATGACAAAACATTTGCAAAGCTGAGCGAGTTATACTTTTGTCCAGGGATATGATCAGAGGTTAAGAGATTTGTGGACAGATGCAGGATTTTCCAGCATTCGAAAGGGAGGAAGCAGAATGCGGGTTTTTATCAACCATTGCCCATACCTGAAAGGGCATGGGATGAGATTAGCATGGATTTTGTATTGGGGTTGATGAGAACACAAAGAGGTGTTGATTCAATATTTGTAGTGGTGGATAGATTTTCCAAGATGGCACACTTCATTCCATGTCAGAAGACCAGCGATGCGACTCACATCGCAAACCTGTTTTTCAAAGAGGTCATTCAACTTCATGGGTTTCCAAGAAGTATAGTTTCAGACAGAGACACGAAGTTCATAGGACATTTCTAGAGAACCTTATGGAAGAAGCCGAGAACTAACTTGCTGTTTAGTTCAGCGTATCATCTGCAGACGGATGGACAGATGGAAGTGGTAAACAGAAGTCTTGGAGATTTGCTGAGAAGCTTGGTGACAGAGCACCACAGCAATTGGGAAAATATATTGCTGCAGGCAGAGTTTGCGTATAACGACTCAATCAACAGGAGCATAGGGCAGAGTCCATTTCAGATTGTTTATGACATGCAGCTGAGAGGAATTTCTGAACTGAGGCATTCAGAACAGACTGCAACTAGGAGCGCTAGTGCAGAAGAATTCGCTGAGGCGATGAAAGAACTTCACAGCCAGGTGAAGGAGCGGTTGCAGAATTCAAGCCAGGAGTATAAACGTAGAGCCGATCAGCATAGAAGACAACTTCAATTTGAGGTTGGTGATCTGGTTCTGGCACATTTGAGAAAGGAAAGGTTTTCGAGAGGAACATATAATAAGCTAAAGATGAAGAAAATCGGACCATGTAGGGCCTTGAAAAATTTTGGGGCGAATGCTTATGAGATTGAATTACCCAATGGGATCGAAATCTCTCTGATATTCAATATCTCGGATTTGTACCCATATAGAGCTGAGGAAACAGAGACTGGAGATGAGCAGCCAGTAATCCAGTGGATGAAACAGATGTCAGTTGCAGAGAAGCCACAAATGGAGTGCATACTGGATAAAAGAGTTAGTAAGAGGACCAGGAGGAAAGAATATTATGAATATCTGGTCAAGTGGAAGAACCATCCAGTTGAAGATGCCAGCTGAGAGACTAAAGCAGAGATACACAATCATGGACAGACCATGCAGGAGCTCATGGACAGGATCCCATGAAAGCTTTCAAGCGAGGGAGTATGATGCAGGTGCATCTCCCACGTCAAGCGAGCCAGCGCAGAAGGCAAAAGAAAGATGAACACACGCCAACACACATTTTGAAAATTCCCTTAGATTGTTGCGCCATCTTAAATGAATCCATTAAGATGAGATGCATTTGTAAATGTAAATGGACCTTGAGCCTTTAGCTCTCGTCCTTAGTAGGTAGATGACATTTAAATTAGTTAATGTTGGTAGATAGAAATTTAATTCTAGATTAGACTTCTTTAGAGAGCAAGAGGGAAACGGGATATAGACACCCTCCTTTGTGTATTGTAACATTATTCAAGAAGAACGAGAGCATGTAGAGAGTTGTGTAAGAACACCCATGTATAGATATTTGGATTAATAGAAAGCCTTGATTCAAATTCATGGTCTGTGTTGTTCTCTGTGTATTGATATTATGCTCATGAATGTTTGCTTTCCTGTTATACATTTGCTTTATGTGTTTTGTATATAAGTTCATGGTCGAGCTGAAGTCTGAGGGGAAGAAGGAATGAGTTTCAATTGTTTCTCTATCTGAGTGAGAATTCCTGCAAGGAGTGTAGTTGAAGTGTCCGCAAGGAGTGCATCGACAAGGATTCAGGGTTGTGTCTCTGAAGTTCATATAGGTTTACTTTTGTTCTCATTCCCTCAAAAGCGCAATTGGGCACAGGAGCCGTGCAAGGAGTGTGCAGGCCAGGTGAAGTCTCAGGGTTGCAAATATGAGAAAGTGTTTAAAGACTGCTACTACAAGTGTGCGCAGAGTCGAGGACCTTCAACACTTAGATGTGGTCGAAGTTTTTCCGCAAGGAATGCGTGCAAGAGTTTCTTGAAGGCCTTGAAGGTCATGGGAAAGCTTAGGGGGGATAGGCCTTCAAATTCATTGAAGGACAACACAGAGGAGTTGTGCCGAGGAGTGCTTAAGTAGGTGTCACAGGTTTGCGTGCAGGTGGACGAGTTCAAAGGAGGAACACGTAGTCATTTGTATGAATCATCAAAAGAGAAGCGGATGGTCGGTATTCCCCAAGGAGAATTCACGATAATCCGTGGGCCGTTGGATCTTACGGAGGTGAAAGGGAGATACGGCGTCATATTCTCTAGAGGTTCAAAGCTCAGGAGGGGAAGAGCCATTGATCCGGGCCATGAGGGTCATTGGATTTACACGTATATCGTGTATCGGGGTTTCAAGGATTGAAACTCCAAAACATTGCAACGAAAAATCGCGATATCGAGATACGCAATTTCTTGACAGTTAAAGGATAGCGTGGGCCACAACGAAGTTAGTGGAGGATAGGTGGCACAAGTTATCAGGGTTTTGCAGTGAGAAGTGCCGAGACATTGACATCAGGATTTGCGATCCCGCGAAGTTTGAAATCCCGATAGAAGTGACGGAAAGTTGAAGGGACAACTCGCGCTTGCGTCGGAGTTTCGACATATCGGGCATCGGGAGTCGGTAAAACGAGTTGCTGGGTATCGCGAGTTGAGAAACCGCGATAGGGAAAATTTCGATAGAGGAAAGAGAAGGTAAACGTTGACTGGTCATCAGGTCTCAGGGATTCAAGAGCCCAGTGCTCGACCTTTGACATCGCGAAGTCATGAAGTCCAATCTTCCGCGTGTGAAGGGAAGATCAAGTGAAGGTTTACTGTGGGTGCAGATTTCCCGATAGGGAAATAAAAGAACACTTGAGTTCTTTGGGCCGAGAAGGAAGAAAAGATCCTAAGCTGACGTAGACCTTCCGACCTGTGGGTTGTGAGGAAGGGCGTTGGCATCACTAACTTTGACAAGGTTATCAAAATGTATGTAGCCCATTCTTTTGTGCCATAGCCAACTTTCATCTTCCTTTCCTAGACAACACATTTAATTTCCAATTTCACTTAACACATATATGTTGCTTGAAGTTCTCTCAACTGTAGCAATCTATTTTCCTGAACCTTATTTTCTTGTCTCTCACTTCTATGAATCGAAAGTGACTTTATGAGCATGGTCACACATTTGACTCACACTTAGAATATTATGTTTCATATCTTCTACTAGTAGAACATTTTTTGCCTTTGCATTCTTGTTCCCAATTCTGATTGTCTTTTCCAATGATTTTAGCTTAATCATCATTTCCGAAGGAGACTGGTCTATCTCTTTCCTTTCTTAATGTAAGAAACCTGTCTCTATCACATTCCATGTGTTTTGAACAACCACTGTTAACATACAAACCACGTTTCTTCTTCTTAGATTGTAGAGAGAGAGTGCATTCTTCATTGTTGTACTGATTCTTCTTTCTTATCCATGTCCTTTTCTGAGGTTCTTGTCTGTGATTGTTGTTGTGTTGTTGTGGTTCTCTATGATGGATTGCCATTCTGCAATCTTTGGCCATGTGTCCAAAGTTGTTACACTTGTAGCATTCCACTCCAGTGCTCAATGATTCAAACCTCTTGTCACTTATTCTTTGTATTTCACTAGGCCTTCTTGGATAACCTTTTTTTGTATGACTTTCAAGGTTGTTTATGTTCATGTTGTTAGCTCTGCAATTTACAGCTTTATGTCCAAAATTATTAGATGCATAACATAAACCAAAAAATATAGTTTGATACCTGGGAGTTGAAGATATTCTGAAAGGAGTTTCTCTTATGAATCCTTCTTCTTCCTGAGACCTATCTGTTTCTGTCGGTCGTTGATTCTGAAATCTGAATCTTCTCGGTGAAGGACTATCCCTGTAATTTTCTTTGTAGACCTTCCTATCCCTTTTGATTGTTTCTGCATAGATTTTTGGATGTTTTTCTTGTTCTGTTGTTTTGGAGCTTGATCCCTTTTCTATCTAATTGTATCCATGTCCGGACTTGTCATGATTAGGCCTTTGACTACTTATAATGTCATTCAAAACTTTTGAGTTGTTCTTCATATTTTTCTTTTGAAGATCCTTTCTTAATGTGACAATTTCTGCTTCCAATTTTTCAATGATCCTGTCTCTTCCTTCTAGATGTTCTTTCAGTGCTTCTTCAATTCTTTTATCTTCTTCAATTTGAACCTTCAAATTTATGATCATTTGTTCTAATTCCTGAGTATCTTCTTTCTTGTCTAGTTCCACTTGTAGCTTCTTGTTTTTCTTATTTTCTCTTCTGATAACTTCTATGGCACTCATCAATTCCTCTTGGTAGTCAACTTATGCCTCTTCAATTTCTTCTTCAGCTTCTTCATATTCTACTTTGGAGTCTTCTTTATCAGAGTATTATACTTCCATGAATAGAACTCTTTCTGTCTCACTATTACTGACTTCATCTTCATCTGATGATGATATGTCTTCTTTGGTGCATAAGCTTTTCTTGAAAACTTTATGTGGTTCTTTTGCCTTTATATGTTTATTTTCCTTTTGATTCACCTTCATCATTTCTCTTTTTCTTATGAGGACATTTTTTATCAAAATGATCAATACCATCACAATTAAAATAAATTAAAGGAAGCTTACCTCTATACCTACCATCGGTTCCCTTGTTCAGTCTTCTAAAAAAGTTGACCACTTCTTCATCATCTTCTGAGACGTCACTATTACTGCTATATTATTTTTCTTGTTTCTTTACCTTTTGATTTGATCTTTTGGATGCTTTGAAGGCTTCTTCTTTTACATCTATATTTTCCTATTCACTTCTCATTTCATATGTTGTGAAGATTCCATGTAGTTCGTCCATACTTATTGAGTTTAGATCTTCTCTTTCTTATAGTTTTGATATCTTAGGGTCAAATATCATAGGAAGAGATCTTAGTACCTTTTGAACAATTACAGATTCATTGATTTCTTCTCCCAATCCCATGATTGCATTTACTATTTCATCGACTCGTAAGAAGTAAGCTACAATATTCTCATCTTCCTTCATCTTTAATTGTTTGAACTGACCTCTATAAGTTTGAAGCTTTGCTACTTTGAATTTTGAATCTCTTTCATAAATATTTCGAAGTTTGTCCCAAATATATTTAGCAGATTTACAATGTTCAACTTTAGTGAATATCGTTTCACCAAGACCATTCAGAAGTGCATTTGTGGCTTTGGAATTATTCTGACCAAGTTTCACTACTTTGTCATTTGTTGGCATAAGTTCGCATAACTGCTAGTACTGTTTATCCATCTACAATTGATTTTAAAATTTCAAATCCCTGTGCCTGTATATATGTCTTCATCCTTATGCTCCAAAATGCATACTTTTGTCCATCAAACTGTGGTATTCCATTTTTATAGAAGTTGTTTCTCTCCATGATCTACCTTTCAATGGTTAAACCGATTTATGAAGGAACCTGGTCTGATACCAATTGTTGGATTACTGAGAGGGGGGGTGAATCAGTAATAGAGAAATATAATCCTTTTTCACCATATAATACAAGTGAAATGTCAATGTAGCATTATCATCCAATAACTGTAGAGTAAATAATGTTAGGATATTTAGACACTTAGGAGTTAGTAAGGTCTACTTGGTCTATTGTGTCATTAGGTAAAAGTGTGTTTTCTAGTGTGCTTCTTTAGTATGCATTAGTATGCATTTGTAGTTAGGAAATACAATGATCATGATATGTTCCTGACATAGAGTGATTTGACGGTTCATACTCTCCTCGATCTTAACGGCCATTGATCTATGGATTAACACCTGATTGGTCCATGATCTCTATTTAAAGAGCATGGAGGGTCATTTTCCGATGAACGATTGTGAGAAACTCTCTTGTAAAATCTCTTTGTAATTTTTTTATTTGCATTAATAAACTGCTCCAAGTGGCCGCATTGGCTAGCACTGTGGATGTTTCCCCGTAGGGGTTTTACCACGTGAAAACATTAGTTTGTTGATCTTTGATCTGGTTATTTGAGTGGTTACTGAAGGTGTTCTTCCTCTGTTGGAATACCTGTGTTGTTGAACATGGTATCAAAGCCTATTTGAGGACCCGCTCCTATTGAAGATCGAGATCATGAAGCCGAGTTTCCTCATCTCCACTTTCTGTCATTTCCATATATTTATGGGCTAAGAGGAATGTTCCATTGCATATGTAGCAATCATTTTAGTCAGGAACACTTTTTGTTTCACTCGAAAAGGTTTATGTTTTCCCAAGATACAACCATTACAGTCAGATCTGTAGGTATAAAGCTTGAATACACATTTTTTAAAATTTTTGTAGAGTAGTATTTTGGTTTTATTTTGGTTTTGTTTTATTTATTTCTAGGTTGCTACTATTTTATATCTGTGTATTCTCTTTTCCCCATGCCCTGTGTGATCTCAGCAAATCAGAAACAGATAGGAAAAGGTGCATCTTCCGGGTAAGCTAATCAATATCTAACCCTTGTTGTCATCGAGAAGCGAAATTATTTTCTTGTGTGAAAAGAGTTTTTTTTAGCATGCTCTCCAAGGTCATCTTCAACAACAACAACAACACCCTCAATCCTCCTTCTGAACATTACAATATGTTTTGCTAGATCATTTGGTTAAAAGTTGCCTTATTAAGTAAGAGGTCTTGAGTTCAAGTCTCTCTTTTGTTATCTTTTTTGAAAAAGTTCATGCTAAAATTGTAAAGTGTATTTCACTTCAAGTATAAAAGTGAATCACTATAAGTAGCTTTAATATTTTATTTTAGAGTTATTTATTTTGCATGTATCTTTTCTATTATAAAGTAACTTCATTGTAAAAGTGATCCCCACTTCTCTTTATAAAAGTGGGTCACTTCATAAAGCAACTTACACAATCACGTGGTCATTTGGTTACCGATTGTGCCTTTTTGTTAAAAGGGCATAACTCTAACATCGGAAGTCCGTTTTCAGTGCCTTTTTTTTTAAAACTGCATAAATTTTCGATCTCTTTCCATCGAGATAATTAGTTTCAGTTTTTAAATCCACATTATCTGCATATTTAATATGGCTTCTACAAGTATTGTCTTGCTTACCAACAACAACTACTTCTAATGGAAATGTCATATGGAAGATTTATTAAGACGTAAAGGTTTGTACCGGATTACGTTGGGAAAGGAAAAAGCACCCATTGATGTTGATAAGAAAGCCAAGTGGGATAATAGGAATGATGAAGCACGTAGACTAATCAAAATTTCCATCTCTCCTGATTTAAGGTACCACCTTCAAGATATTGATGACCCCAAAGAAGCTTGGGACACGATTGAATCTGTGTTTTGTAAACTCAATATTATTCGATCACAACAGTTAGAAAATCAAATACTGACCTTGAGTCCAAATGATTTTTCTTGCCTTGGAGACTATCTATCTAGGTTTAAAACACTCATAATTTTATGTGAAGAATGTAATATAAATATGGAGGAAGAGCATTGCATCTATCTTATTCTTTCTAAGCTAGGTAGTGCATATTCTATGTTTTTATCTACCTTTTATGCCATGAGAGAGGCTCTAGGGGAAGAAGCTTATGAAAAACCCACTCTTGAGTCCTTTTGTGCTTCTTTGATTTGAGAGGAAGATACACTTGTACAATTTGGAGTGATCAACACTGTAGGTCCCTCCAACAAAGCCTTAGTTTCCCAGCAGAAAGATAAACCCAAGTATCCCAAGAAGCAACATCCTCGCTACAACAACAAACAATACAAGGGTCCCAAACCTGCTCAGACAACTTCAACTCCTACTGGTGAGAAATGAGCAAAATATAAAAGTAAGAATACTAATAGACATTGCAACTTTTTTGATAAAGATAGTCATGATGAGTCCAAATGTTTCAAGAAGATGGCATCTTTAGAAGCAACAATGAAGAAGCACAACATCAATATTGATTCTACTTCTTCTTCTCATGGACATGCACTTTTTGCGTCTGGTTTCTTCTTCAATTAAAATTCTACTACTACTTCTTCTTCTGATGAGTGGCTTATTGATTCAGGAGCATCTTATCATATGGCTAAAGATAAAGCCATATTTTCTACTCTAAATGAATGTAACACCAAGAAAATATTTGTTGGTGATGATAGATCTCTTAGTGTTCTAGGATCTATAACAGTTCAAGTAGATAATGGTCATTTCAATGTTCTATTATGTGTTCCAAGTCTTTCTTGTAATCTTCTATCAGTATATCAAATCACTCATTCAGGTGAAGGTAAAACCGTCGAGTTTTCACCTCACCAAGTTGTAATCAAGGATCTAAAATATCCTAAGTATGTTCTTACAATGGAATTGCTGATGATATTACCAAGTTGTACAAGTTTGACAACTTTGGGTCATCAGATTTTTCATTAGTTTTTGTTGCTCATAGCAATGACTTGAGCAAACTTTGGCATGAGAAGTTTGGTCATCTAAACTATCGCTCATTGCAACAACTATGTAATAAACAGATGGTGACTAGTATTCCTCTTATTTCATGCAGAGATGGTGTTTGTGCCGATTGTGTTCTTGGAAAACATCATGAGGACAGTTTTGACAAATGTGCCTCTTGGCACACCTTGGGTCCTTTGCATCTTGTTCATAGTGATTTGTGTGGTCCACTTTCTTCTCCTTCTTTTTCTGGGTGCAAGTATTTCTTAACTTTCATTGATGACTTTTCCATATGTACTTGGGTTTACTTCTTAAAACACAAGAGTGAAGTTTTTGACAAGTGTTTGGCCTACAAGGCCCTTGTAGAAAATCAATCTGGACATCAAATTCAAAGGTTAAGAATAGATAATGGAGGCGAATATGTGAACAATAATTTTACAAGCTACTGCACTACACAGGGAATCCAAATGCAACACATTGTTCCATATACACCACAACAAAATGGTGTTGTTGAGAGAAATAACCACACATTAAAAGAAATGGCTAATTGTATGATCCAATCTAAGGGATTACGTCTAAAGTATTGGGCGGAAGCCATCAACTATGCCAATTACATAGTAAATCACACTCCCACAAAGGATCTTAAAATAATAACACTAGAAGAAGCTTGGACTAAAATTAAACTAGATGTAAGTCACTTCCGTGTATTTGGAAGTATAGCATGGGTTCACATTCCCGATGAGAAAAGGAAAGCATTGTAGCCTAAAAATGAGAAGTGTATATTTGTTGGTTATTCTAAAAGTGTCAAAGGTTAGAGACTTCTTCAATCACATTGTAATGAAATTATTATTAGAAGAGATGTTAAATTTGATGAAAATCTCTTGGCCTGCGAGCCTAATTCGACGATTTTTCCTTCTTCAGCCTACGAGCCATCTTCGGCATTTGTGCCTTCTTATGATCTAGTTTCTTCTTCAGATGACAACAGTGAGGATGAAAATCCACCTCCGCCTACTCACCCTCCTCCAGATGAGTCCTTTGAACCTGAACCAACACCAGCTCCACCGCTTCCTAGATGGGTTCATTCAACATGAGAAGCAGTTGGTGATCTTGTCAGTGATCCTTCAGATCAGCGTTGGACACATTCACAGTTCCAGCGAGCCTCTTCTCTTTTGGCTCAAGTTTCAAAAACTCATGATCCAGAGACATTTGCAGAAGCTTCAGGTCATCCAGATTGGGATACAACAATGAATGAAGAGTATTGTTCTTTAACAGAAAATGATACTTGGGATATTGTACCTCTTCCAAAAGGAAGAAAACTTGTTATATGCAAATGGGTATACAGAACTAAGTACGCATCAGATGGAAGTGTTGAAAGACACAAGGCTCGATTAGTTGCCAAAGTATTTTCCCAAGTTGAAGGAATTGACTATAATGAAACCTTTTCCCCTATAGCAAAAATGAATTCCATCCACCTTGTTCTTGCCCTTGCTGCCTCACATAAATGGGAGGTCCATCAGATGGATGTTAAATTCGCCTTCTTGCACAAATATTTTCAAGAAGAAATATACATGGAACAACCTCCTAGCTATGTCCATAATGACTCTAGCCTTGTTTGTCACCTCAAGAAATCTCTTTATGGTCTCAAGCAAGCTCCCCAATCTTGGTATGCCAAAATGGATAGCTTTCGTATTGCCATTGGATTCTCTAGATGCCATTCTGATCTTAATGTCTATACCAAGAAAGTAGGAAGCCATATCATAATCCTTGTCCTTTATGTTGATGACCTTATCCTTACTGGTAGTGACTCAAAACTTTTAAACCATGTGAAAACCAACCTTAAGAATAAATTTGAAATGACAGACTTAGGCTTTTTGCACTATTTCCTTGGCCTCCAAGTTTTGCAGACCAATGAAGGAATTTTTCATTTCCAGTCTAAGTATGCTTGTGACCTTCTTCATTGCTTTCACATGGACGATTATAAACCTACCCCTTCTCCCTTTCGGTATGGAGTCAAGCTTTCTACCACCTGTACTTCTCCTAAAGTTGATGCCACCCTATACCGTCAGTTAGTTGGTAGCCTCTTATACTTGACTCATACCCGTCTTGATCTTTCCTTTGTTGTTGGTCTTGTTGCCTGATATATGAAAACACCCCATGAAATCCATTGGAATGTATCTAAAAGGATACTTCGCTATGTTTGTGGTACAATTCAGTTCGGGATGCATTACAGTTTAGGGGGACTCCTTTATTGGTTGGTTTCAATAATTCAGATTGGGTCGACGACCCTAATGATCAGAAGTCTACTACAGGTTATGTTTTCAGCCTTTGTTCAGTACCTGTCACTAGGTTCTATAAGAAACAACAGGCTATTTCACTTTCTTCAGCAGAAGCAGAGTATCGAGCAGTGGTAAATGCAAGTCAGGAAGCCCTGTGGCTTTGAAAGTTTCTTTCAGAGTTTGGATTCCAGCACCAGCATCTGACCAGCCTTTGGTGTTAAAATCAAAGTGCCATCAAGCTCATCAAAGACCCAGTTCAAGATCAGCATAGCAAACACATCGAGCTACACATGCACTTCATCAGAAAGCTCATTCATGATCAAGTTATTGAAGTGATCTTTTTCCCTACATAAGATCAAGTTGCAGACATTTTCACAAAGTCTCTTACAGAAGCGAAGTTTTCCAAACTTCGATCTATGTTAGGAGTTCAGGAAGTTGTCATTAAGGGGGGGTAGGCTCTAATGCCTCCTTCCTTATCCTATTGTGTCACTATTGTAAATCATTCAATCCTATCCCAAGTTGTTCTTAAGGGGGAATGTTAGGATATTTAGACACTTAGGAGTTAGTAAGATCTACTTGGTCTATTGTGTCGTTAGGTAAAAGTGTGTTTTCTAGTGTGTTTCTTTAGTATGAATTGGTATGCATTTGTAGTTAGGAAATCCGACAATCACGATATGTTCCGAACATAGAGTGATCCAACAATTCATACTCTCCTCAATCTTAATGGCCATTGATTCATGGCTTAACACCCGATTGGTCCATGATCTCTATTTAAAGAGCATGGAGGGTCATTTTCCGATGATTGATTGTGAGAAAATCTCTTGTAAAATCTCTCTGTAATCTTTTTCTTTGCATTAATAAACTGCTCCAAGTGGTCGCGTTAGCTGGGGCCGTGGATGTTTCCCCATAGGGGTTTTACCACATGAAAACATCGGTGTGTTGATCTTTGATCTGGTTATGTGAGTGGTTACTGAAGGTGTTCGTCCTCTGTTGGAATACCTATGTTGTTGAACAAATAAGCAATGAACAAATGAGCAATCATACACATACACAATACACTAGTGTTTTACATGGAAACCCAAAGTGGGAGAAAACCACATAATGCTTTTCTTATATGTCTTGAAGAATTACATTCATTGGAAGCACCAAATTCCTTTGTTTTCTGACTGCAACTTGAAGGAGGCTCCAAACCCCTAGTTTCTCAGTCTACAACCTGAGGGAATCTCCAACTCTCCAATTCTCTGGCTACAACCAGAAGGAGGCTAAAACCCCCTATGTTTTTCGACTACAACCGGAAGGTGGCTACAAGCACTTGTCCTTTCCCTGTCCAACCTCCCTGAAGTAGAAGTAGAATGATGAAACCATTGTCACACTATCACTGTGAGATATACCACTGTAAAACTATATCAACCTGTACCAATGACCTGCATCCAACTTGTACAACTTCCTTATAATCAATCAGTACCTGAACTGAACTTGTATCAACAAAATACAACAGGTACGCAAAATGTCATGCTGCAGCATGTGTATGTACACACCTTATATGTTATGCAACCTGCGTATGTATGCAATCAAACTGTTATGCAGCCTACGTATGCCTTCTAAAAACTAGGTTTTTCTTTCTCTTGAAAATTTATGACCCTCTGTAACATTTTCACATAGATCTGTAACTTGTTACTGTATCCCAACTGTAACTATATCATGTATATGCATCCTCATACAAAAAATTTACCCAAAGAATATATGTCTCTCTCTAGTCATGTGCCATATAGGTGTGTGTAATCATGAAGAATTATAATAACCCTCATATGATCTAGTCATCAAACCCTTTTTAATATTCAACCTCTCAATACATCAACCACTTCACAATTACAAGCTCTCAACCATGTACCACAAAAACCCTTATCCATATGCGAAGAAATACAAGATGTGCCTCAACAAGAAGTATTAATGATAAATATACCAGCACTGTATTTCTGTAGATATGACTTATGCAGAAGATCCCATCCATCCACTAGTCTCTCTAGGGAGAATTCTCATATCTCCATAACCATTTCTCATGCATACATCAAAATCCAACTATTCATAGAAATGAGACATACCTTTTGAACCAATGGATAGATCTAATGTATTTGAGCACTGTAGACCTTCCTGGGAGCTTGATCTCAGAATCTAGAACC
Source organism: Picea engelmannii (assembly GCA_009831015.1). Lineage (NCBI taxonomy): Eukaryota > Viridiplantae > Streptophyta > Pinopsida > Pinales > Pinaceae > Picea > Picea engelmannii. The sequence goes on along the minus strand of ML777768.1, from coordinate 700,235 downwards.
TCTACATCTTCATATCTTCAAGTTTCCATGGATTTACCAACATGTACGCACCCTAATACACTGTCAGTCCACGTACGTACGCACCCTAATACACTGTCACATTGCGTAGTGTACACACCCTAATACACTGTCAACCTGTGTATGCCTCAGAAACTAGGGTTTTTAGTATTCGCCATAATTTTGAGAATTTTTCTGTCAACCCTTCGTACTACCTCATACTTTCACAACTTCAGATGTATCAATGAGTACTTGCAATAAGCCTCACACAACAGAATATATTCAATATGTTCAATTGTGATTAAATGAGAGAGATTTGTCTCTTATTTATACTTTCATGTAGCATTACACTTTCCTTATTTTAGGGAGTTCTCCATTCACTTTATTATTTAAATAATTTCTTTTGCAAACACTTTGACTTTTAGGGGCTTCTATATGACTCATGAGGGTTCTCCAACTTCATATGGCCATAACTCTCTAACAGTTAGGAGTTATGTGATGTTCCACATACCACCGGAAATGGCATGAAAAGAATTATCTATCTAGGATAGTTTCATTGATGGATTCACTGACCTTCATCTCATTATTCCATAATTAAGCATGGGTTCTCTAACCATACTTCTAGGATAACTCAATCCGCAAAGTGTCTTCCCATAAGGGCTTTCACCATAAGGGGACCAATTTGGAGTTGATCCATTTGTACTTCTTATTAACTATGACAAGACAATAATGAGTCATATTTACATCAAACAAAATTGGGTCCATTACCCAAACCTTTGTGCTATCAAACTTTCTTCAAGGGTTGACATCAATGAAAACCAACCTTCATAAAAAAATATCGTGTTGACAACTTCACAATATCCAAAATTTAGATGAATGGATTCAAAAGAAACAATCCCATACTCTGTGTTTTGATGGCACTTCAAAGGGAAACCCAAGGGAGGCAGGTGCGGCGGGGGGGGGAGGGGTTCTCTTTGATCTCGGAGGAAAAAGAATCCTAAATTATCATTGGAATCTCAAGAAGGACACCAATAAAAAAGTATAGGCCTACGCTTTACTAAAAGGTCTGCAACTTGCAAAGATCCATCAAATACCTACTATGAATGTCCTAGGTGACTCCAAAACTATAATAAGGTTGATGGATCATGGGACTGATCCAAAAAAATTAATCTTAAAATGAATAATCGATCGAATACAAGTCGAATCTCATCCCATTAAGATAAATTTCTATCACATTATGAGAGAGCACAACAAGGTAGAAGATAATTTGGTGAATGAATCCATTGGGAAATCATTTGGAACCTTAGGAATGGAAGGTGTTGAAGAATTATCCCCCCTGACCTAATGCGCCACATGATCGAGAGATAGATCGTGAAGGTCATGGGAGGGGATAGTAAGGGCCCCAACAAATACACAAACAGATGGAATGGGCACATGGAAAGGGGTGGGGGTGGGGTCCCTCGAGGTTCCACCACAAGCAAGGAAAAGTGGATCAGGAAAGAGAAAATGGTCAGGGGTGGGGCCCTTAGGGGATTAAATGCATGAACAACCAAGTGGAGGGGACACATGGATAGTAGAGCAGTAAGGGAGATGAGATTAAATCATGCAGAGAAGGACAATGTTAGAAGGAGAAGGTGGCGAGGATGGAAGGCAAGTCCCATCGACCACAGCACAATGACAGCTAACAGATCCAGTGTGGGTTTCATCATGGGCTAGGATTCTCATGAGATTATTCCTTCAACGTTCTTGGGAGCTCTGGAATTTAAGGATCTAAAGAATATGGACAAGGCATGTGACAACCCAGTCACATAGTTTAAGCATGAGTATGACGCCGGGTTCATCTCCAAGTTTGGAAACATGAAGGCTAAAGGTACAACACACATGGAAGATTTCATGACCTTTTTGGCAGGCACAAATTCACCATTAAATGAAACATGGGATATTTATGTTCTGTACTCACCCCTTCATGCAAAAATAAGTTTAGCAGTCTGGGTAAGTCTCTCTGGCCACCCCTTATCATTTGTTGTCTATGATTTTTCCCCTTAGATTCTGTTTTCTCCTCACCTCACCTATCATTCCTCACCCTTCTCTCCTTATAGCTTATTCCTTGCCCATACTATAAATCAGAGGGCTCAGTCGGTCTAGTATTTCCCCTCCCAACACTCTGAGTTTTCTCTTCGTCTGGTATTGCTTCTCAGTCACCACACCATGTCTCGTTTTTTCAATTGGAGCCTATTTCAGACTGTCCCACGGACACTTGACTCTTGGGATCCACCTCTGCACCTTTCCTTACACAAATTTCCTTTTTTGTCCTTCTTGTGGCATCTGTTCTTGTCAGCTTCTCCTGCTCTCTCCTTTGTCCATAGTCCTACCCTCTCGTTGAGGCCGAGTGGCTTCACCAGTAGTCAGTAACAACCTGTCTCCAAGTGCCTGAAGCCATGCAGGGTGGTAAAGGATTCTTTGGAATTCTGGACAATTGGATGATTATTCAATTGAGGAAGAATGCATACGATGTCGTAGGATGAGAATTCAGCTTGGAGCTCTCAGCTCCACCAGGAATTTTGAACTTGAAACTCTGTCCCAACACAGGCACATGATAGAGAGACTCCAAGATGAGAGTTATGCTCAAAGGATCCAGATTGAGGAACAATGCAACAACATGGAGGCAATGCAGTGATGTCTGGACCACCTGGAAGGAGTGTGACACCAACCAAAAAAGTCAAAAAGTCAACAGGGAGCATCCAAAAATGAAAATTTAGTTTCAGTGAATCAAATTCTGGATCTTAATGAGCCTCATCCAGAAGCAATTATGGAGCATCAATAGGTCAAATTGGAGATGGGTAGTTGATCCCTATTTTTATCATGTTTGTTTCTCATTATGTATTAATGGTATCTTCTATTGATTGTACTCGGTGAAATATAATCATAGCAGTTTTGTTAGGAAAGGAGAATGCACCACCAAAACTCTTGTTGTTTCAAATCCTCCAGATGTTATAGTCTATACATTAGCTGCTTCTTCTTGAAGGCCTGTAATGGCCCTTCTTTTGTAAATTAGTGGATTCATCCACACTTTGAATATATTTTTCCCAATTTCTATTAAAAAAAATACAAATTGTCAATCCCATATGTATGAAGAAAAGATAAATTTTCCACATTATAAAAGCAAGCTTTAAGTTTGATTTTACCTAAACTATGCCTATGATCTGGTGGGGTAGTTGTGTTATGTGTAATGGATGAATAAGGCATGAAATGCATGGCACAAAAATGAATCAAGTTTAATAAATGATAATGCAAGTTTCAACAATTAGTCATAATGTGTAAAGATATTTTGGATTAAAACTGTGTGGAGTTTTCTGAAACAAATTTTTAGAATTGAAAAAGATAAATCTAACCCGATGCTTGGCCCATGATTCTACCAGGTTCTTTGCTCCTGTGGGAAATATTACATTGGCCAAATCAGAAGAACCTTTAAATCCAAGATTAAAGAACATATAGCTAATACTTCCCATAACCAAATCTCTAAATCTTCTATTGTCGAACACTCATTTAATTCCAAACATCTTATTTTATTTGACCAAACAAAAATCCTATCCCCCTCCCCTAACTACTCCTCCCATATCATTCTTTAAGACCTTGAAATTGAAAAACATCCTAATAATTTTAACCCTTAATATGGCTATAAACTCAACCATTCTTGGATATCCACCATTCATCACCTAGACCATTAAACCTTTATCTTTTAGGTCTTCCCTCTAACCTTTCCTAACCAACTATATAACCATATTGGTCCCCAATTTCATTATGTTCCTCTTGTGGCCTCTTATATCATAATCCTTTTTTTCTCACCATTATACTCCCTCCTTATCTTAACCACTATGGGATTTCTCTCCCNGTGAATTATTTTAAGTATATACAATCCTTTTATTTCCCATGATTTCCCCTTCCTTTATTTATGCTCTTTCTCTTTCTTTTTAATCATTCTCTAACATTAATTATTTCCCTTATCAAATAGTTCATATATTTGTCCCTACTTATCTTTATTGAATCACCTCTTTATATCACCTCATTATTTTATTCATTTCTCTACTCTCTCTATTCTTTAAACAATACTCTAACACAAAATTCTTGTCATATTCTTCACATTTATCCTATATTCAATCATTTTATCTCTTATATTTTAACTAACTTTTAATCTCTTATAGTTTAACTACTTTGTATCGTAATACATCACTGTGAATCCCCTCCATCTATATTCCCCCCTCCCCTTATTTTCTCTCTCTCCTTATCTTAATATTTCTCCTCTTTCCAATTACCATATGTAACCCCAGCCCTTAATTATTCATCCCTTCTCCATTATATTTTAATCCTCCTTTTCTTTAATAAATTACCTTATCCTACCTACTTCCCCATCATCCATTGATTTTGGGAATTTAACACCTACCCATTTCAATTCATTTCTCAATCATTTTTAATTTAATACTCTTAATATTCTTATCTTTATTAACTTGTTACTTGATTAGTATTATTCAATGTTGTATTAGCATGTGTTCAATACTTTATTAATATTTTAAACTAATCACATTAATAATCTTTAACATTGACTCAATATTTTCAATCATCTTTTTAACCTAATCTTAACAACCTCTTTATCTCCTCTTTATTTATTTCCTAATTCAAATGGCTTGCTCCAAATTATTTAATACCTAATTCCAATGAATAATTCTAAGTTGTTGAATATCTAATTCCAATGGCTAGTTCCAAATTGTTTTCCTTATATTTAAAAAACCCGACACTCTTTTACAAAGTTTCTTCTTTCTATGTCCCTGATGATGGGTGGAGTGTCCACTCGAAATGTTGGACGTTTCAAAAAACTCCACACAGTTTTAATACAGAAGCTCTTTACACAAGTTTAATATCATTAAAATTAAATTAAATACAAAACACACACATGTTGCATAAATATGTTAAAGATACAATTTAGCGCACATGAATATATATTTAAATGAGGACAGTTAAATGTACCTAGAAGCATATCCTCAAGTTATGTGAAGTAGTAGGTGGAGTAGGATGTTGTTGATACTACAAAAGGTGTAAATCATGAGTGTGCATCTATAGAATTATTAACATCATTTGAATATAACATTTGTTAGAAAAAATAATATGTGTAGATATAATATTGTGCATATAATGTTTAACCACTTCCATATAGTTCCCATATGCTTAACCAAAACAAATTTGAGAAAAATTAAAATCAAGTACCATGCATCGGTGCACTATGATAAATACATCTAAAAATGCATCTAACAGTGTTGGAACAACTACTACTGGAGCTAAGTGACTTGCGAAGATCCATATGATTAGAGCTATCTACACACATTGTAACAACCCTCTGTTATGTAACAGAAAAGTTGAAGCACGAAAGGCAATTTTTTTTTTCTTGTGTTAGGAAATTTATACATCACAATTAGTACCAACATCATCGACACATCACCCAATAAATTAATGAAACCATATTAATGCATTAAAAATCAATCACAACACAAAGCTAACAAATCATCACCGTGAATAATGATACACATATCGATGCATTATCACAAGTAAACAACAACCCAAAATCATTGCATTCTACAATTAATAATGATGCATAAATAGTACAAATCATAAATCTCTCAACTCATCTCATAAGGATAATCAACAGATAACACTAGGATAACATGATATAGCATAATGATATCTTAAGGATCATAAAGATAATCATAATAATCACATAAGAAAATACCCGTCCAACCTACCCTGCAAGGTTAGGACCTCCAAGACACATAAGCAACGCTCAAGCCTAGGTTCCAATTGATTTTAACCATTTAAGGTCTCAGGGCTGGAAACTGTTCTAAGGAACAAGGAGGTGTCTACATCCCATTAACACAATCAAGTCCCAACTAACTATTCTAAAATGACAACATCAACGAAATCAAATTCATCAATCCAACAATCCTAGTCCAGAATTAAGCATGGCGCACACGTTATCATTCGCATAACATGACATAGACCACATTAACTCCAAGGCGCAAAACCAAATATCAGTTATGTTCGTGGCACAAATCCCAATCACAATAACAACCATCCATCTTAATAAATTTTCATTTCGCACATGAAGACTAGTATCTAAAACCATACATTATATTATATTTTAGTGCACGCAAGGAGTCTAACTACTCAACTAGTCCTACATCACATTATTGAATTGCGTGCAAGCATTCTATGTAATTAATCCATATTTTACACATCAACCATGCAAGATGCGTGAGATATTGACTTTATTTCGCAAGGTGAAAGAGAATACCATTAGTAAATCAATCATAATTCGAAAATACTGAAGGGTGCAATAGTAACCAAAATTCTAATTCAATCATGCAACATCGATATTCAAGGTTGCAAGGTAATCTAGCTATTAATCCATCATACATTGGAAATTTAATGGCACAAGAAAATAGTTGTTAAATCAACATATAACAACAAAATTTTCATAGTGTGAGCAGTCCTATGACTTAAAAACACTCCAAACATCATACTTTCATTGCACACAAAAGGTGTAATATATATACAACATACATTACATTTAATTTTCAGTGCACGCAACGGTTCTATTTATTTAACTAGTCATTGATTGATAATGAAAAATCAATGTACAAGAGCCACTATCCATTATTCATGGAACAATGAATTCTCAGTGCTTATCATACACTAACATCACACATTATGTCAAAACTTTAAATTGTTATCCTAAACAATATTGTACATGGCCAAAAAATGTTATCAATCAACCCATTTTGTTATGTAATATGTTATTAAAAGTGTAAGACTAACTAAATATGTGATAAAGGTGGATTGACCAAATCCACATAGAATTAGAAAATGAAAAAGGAAATAATAAAATAACCATAGTGTTGAAGGATGTATGACCATAATCAAATAATACAATTTTGAATTAAATAAGGATACCATTTTATCATTTTGGAATTCTATCCCATAATTCTTAAAATTGAATAAAATATGAATAAAATTTTATTAATTGGGGCCCAACACATTTTAATCGACCATATAAACCACATAACTTATTACACACAATAATAAACATCTAAAGGTACAATTAATAACATTTAATCATCATGTAATAAACCTTTAGTTTGAACAATTAAGAAGAAACTAAATGAATAATTAACAACAATACATATGATTTCAATTACCCTGGCACAAGTTGATTAGAAGGAAAAACCATTGAGTATACAGATGGCATTTCACAGAGAATGAAGAATTAAAACATCGATGACCAGGGAGATTAAACCGCTTCTTAAAACAAGGATAAAGACGTTGAGGAACACACCTACACAACGCAAAGAAGGTGGTTGTGAAATCGTTGTGGTAGGAAGAGTAAATACACTAGGAAGAAAAATGTTTGAAGGTTGGGAGATGCTGCCAACTGAATACAAGTTTAAGGAGGACAAAACTCAAGCTAAGATTTGATGCACCAACCGTGAAGGAGAAGAAGGAAATATAAAATTTAGATAGCTGATAATAGATGCCCAAGGTCACTGGTAAATATCACGATTGCTGAAGAAAAAATTTCACGTGGGTTCCCTTCCACACGTAGGGTAAGGATATCACACACAATCGCAGGGTACTGAGATGCATGGTTGTTGGGAAAGGTCCATGAATTTCATTGGGCATTGGACCCAAAATTCTCTAGGCAAAGGAGTGATGCGTCGATCCTTGCGCTCTCCCCCAAAATGCTGAGAATTAGAGGATAAAATTGTTGTATAAGCCCAAAAACATTGGGAAAAGTTAAAAACAAAATGTCGTGTAAAGACATCAGAAATCGCTGATCATTCAGGGAGAATATTGTTGTACATAGCATGGATGACACTGGGCGAAATTCAAGATGAAATTCTAGGAGAAAAACAAAAATAAAAACAACTCCTTGAGGGTTATATTGTTGCAAGAGAGGCCCAAATTTTCTGGGTGAAGGTTTTATAAAACTCAGAGGTAAATAGGGGTTAAATTAACCGAGAAAGTGCATAAAAAGGAGATGTTATATGTCTGGAAATTAATCCATGGAAAAATGCAGAGAAAGGAGATGTTATCCATCTAACAATTAATCCATGGAAAAAACTAGAGAAAGGAGATGTTATCTGTCCGAGAAAGGGTTTGAAGAAAAAATGCAAAGATAATTGTACAATTCGTGGAGAAAACTACATAGAATACGAATGTTATTCACTAGGCGAATTTAAAAAGATGTAGAGAAAAATATCTCAGAGATTTGAAAAAAAAACATAGAGTTTAGGATGTGAACACAAATCTATAGCTGGGAAATCACATGCAATAATTGTTCAAGGAAAAGGAAGGGCACAGAGGTGAATACATTGAGCTAGCCTCTAAGAAGGGAAATCACAAAGAAACTGAAGGAAATCTCGTTGAGGGTTCAGAAAAAAAAATCACGAGCATAACGAGAAACATCATACTAGCTAAGCCTCATTAGCGAATATGAAAATTATGAACGAAGATCTCTCTCAGAGATCTATACATCAATTTTTAAGCACATTTCTTGAGGAATATAAAAAAAAACTCATTGCAAATTAAAGTTTTTCAATTAAAATCCTCAAGAGAGTATCATAATGGAAGATAAGGTTTTGAATATGTTCTATGATGCTTGCGCTCCATCCATCTCTCGTCTTTCTAATCATTCAGACCTCACTGGTACCTCCCAGCCAACGCTAGGAGTACTCTTATTCCCCCTTAGTCCCCTGAGGCACAAAGGGGATACACACAACCACAATCACAATACTTTAGCTCCCAACTCGCCTCGCAAGGTTGAGCTACCACTCTCTTTTAGAGTTGGGTATCCCAACTCTCACAAGAAAAATCAATCAAAGAAATTTTGGCAGCATAACTTTACACATACCAGTTATGATCCATTCCTCTTCTCAATCATTAATTTTATAGAGTTATTCTTAGTGACCACTTTCCATTTTCATGTTTAATAATTTTTATTAAAATTTAATTTGGAAACACTATCCCTCGTAGACTTGTCACCCGATCCCTTAGTTGCACCAGAAATTCATTTATTTTATTTAATTAAATGTCAATTTCCCTCACCCATCCTAAAAGCACTCCTTGTTGTCCCTTTATTCCCTCTATTTCCTGTTAATGTCTGACACCTTTCTAAAACTTATTTGTGTTTTATTTAGGAAAGTTATTTAGCTAGAATAGACTAGATTCATTTCTATGTTTCCACATTCCTTTTTACATTCATTTTCCTTCTTGTCTAAGTTCCAATTTAGCAAGTCTTGCACATAATCAGTAATTAAATATTTAGATAAAATATTTCTCTTTTAGATTCTTAACTTGCTTTTTTTCCTTCATCCCCCTTTTATTAATTTATAATTTAGTTTTTAGTCTTCTTACCCTATTTAGACCTAGGATTAATTTTCAACTAGGCTTAGAATTTTTAAGGGAATTTTATAATTAATAAAAATTTACTCATTTAACATTTATTTTAAGGCTAACCCTTTCAAAACAAAATATTGTTTTCTAGGCACCTAGGTTCATTGACTCACCGTTATTAAAATCATGACATTCCCTTCAATATGCACTACGTGCTCCAACGGTGCCACTTGCCTTTATTCATGTTTTATTTATGCAACGTGACCTTCAAGACACACTATGTGCTCCAAGGGTGCCACTCTCCTTTGACTGATTTTGGTAGTTTTCCAACCCTTGGAGTCAATACTCCATCATGTGACCTTGTGAGAGACTAAGGGCCTCTAAGGAATAATGACCCTTCCTTATTGTGCACCCCTTAGAATCTTCATGAGTGACTGTCTCAGTCTTCCCTCACAGGATCATGGATCTCTCGAACTAGGTAATCGTTAACCTACAATTTGATCCATGAAGGGAGCACTAGTAGGATGTGGCAGGGTTGTTTCAACACCTCTCCCTCAATTTATGGTTTTTGTGCATGGCCCCTTTACTCCTAATGTGAGTCTGATTAGCAAGAAATCTTCATCCTACATCCATCAATGAAACATGTCAACGATCCATAAACAACATCATAATATACCCGATCATAGGTCACATATGCATAAACAAAAATACCAAAACCATATACAATCCACTCCCTGACTCGATCCAAAGTCCAAGGAGGTCCATCGATGCCATCAACATCCTCAATCTATCATGTGTCCTGCACACTCAAGAGAAATCCATCAATAGCACCTATCTATGCATAGATATCAAATAACATAACATAATAATCCATAAGCATCATCATTGGAATCCATAAGTGAAACAGACAACCATATACTAAACCAGATCACTCGCATGCAAGTGTCCTCAAAGAATAAGTCATATCATGTGCACGCAAGAGAGGGATGTTACATACACCCCCTCTTTTTTTAAACTTTGTCCCGAAGTTTCACATTATAATGTGCAGTAATTAAAGTATCTGACAAGATCTAAATGTATAACTTTCAAACAAAAATGGAAACTGCTTGCGCATATCATATGCATCCTCCCAGGTAGTCGAGTGTGGAATATAATTGTCCCACTGGAACTTGACTTGATCAAATTTTCGACGTCGTAGCTATTGAATGTGATAGTCTAGAATGTGGATTGGCTTGGTCGTGAGTGCACCATCATCTAATACTTGCAAAGAAATCATGTCAATCACATGTGTAGGATCGCTAACATAATGTCTCAAAATAGATAAATGAAAAACATCGTGCATACACCTCAAATAGTTAGGCTAGGGGAGTCGATAGGCCATGGGCCCTTTATTTTTCACAACTTCAAATTGTCCCACAAACCTAGGAGAGAGTTTAGCACCCTGCCCAAACTTGATTGAACTGTTGTGTGGTTTCACCCACAAGAAGACTCGATCACCAACTTCATAACTAAATTCAACACGATGCACATCGACATAACTCTTCTGTCGATCTGGCACTTCCTTGATCCTTTGTCTTATCGTTTTCATTTGTTCTTCCATTTCTTGGATCACTTCTGGCCCTACCAAGACCCAATCCTCAAGTTGATCCCAATTCAAAGACATCTGACATGGTCACCTATACAGAAACTCTAATGGAGCCATGTTAATGGTGCCTTGATAGTTTTTGTTGTATGCAAATTCTTCCAGCGGAAAGAACTCCTCCCAATGCTTATGTTGGTCCATCACGTACATACACAACATATATTCCAATATTTAGTTCATTCTTTCTATCTTCCCATCTGTCTCTGGGTGATACATGGTACTAAAGTTAATTTAGGTTCCCAAGGCCTCTTGGAAACTAGTCCAAAATCATCCTGTAAACACCAATCCTAGATCGGATATGATCCTTTTAGGCATGCCATGCAATCTCACAATATCGTTGATAAAGACTGTATCTATGTCTAGTTCTTGATATGTCATACGCACAGGGATAAAATGTGCACTCTTCATCAGAGTGTCTACTACCACAAAAACTGAGTCATGCCTCCTTATCGTCAGTGGAAATCCAATAATGAAGTCCATTAAAATGAACTCCAATTTCGATTCTGAAATAGTGTGTGGTTGTATTAATCATGCCAGTAATGCCTATGTTCAACCTTCACTTGATGACATTCTAGACATCTCTATAGGTAGTTGACTATGTCTACCTTCATTCCTTTCTAGAAGAATAAGGGTTTAAGGTCTACCCTCATCTTCGTGACTCCTGGATGAGCCATGTACACTACTCTATGAGCTCCGTTCAAGATGAAACTTCTCAACTCATCATTGGGAGGTACATAAATCCGGTTATTGTATCTCATTAATCCATCGTTGTCCATAGTAAATCCCTTAAATTTTGGTACCAACATGGTGTCTTGTCCGATAAATTCCTTAACCTCGTTATACCAGTCATCGTCGTGTTGTATAGTTAGAATATTTTCACGAAGGTTCTTTTGAAGGGATATCACCAAAAATATTCATGGTCTCTGAATCAATGCATCTGCCACTCTGTTCACTATTTCTTTTATCTAGGCAATCTCAAAATTGTACTCGTTAAGCAGTTTTGACCAACTCCTTTGATGCATGTTCAAGTCACTTTGCGTAAAAATGTGTTGCAAATCACAACGATCTATTTTTAGTTTGAATTTCCATCCAATCAGGTAGAGTCTCCATACTCTCAAGGAATACATAATTGCCAATAACTCCAAATCATGTGTCACATAGTTCTCCTCATGCTTTCTTAATTTTCTTGAGATGTAAGCGATCAGTTGACTGTCTTGCATCAAGACTCCACCTAAGCCTTCCTTGGATGCGTCTGTGCATACCAAGAATTCCTTGTCCATGTCAAGGAATTTTAGTATTGACGTTGTCATCAATAGCTCCTTGAGCTTTCGAAATGCTTTCGCGCATTTCTTGGTCCATACAAACTTCTTTTTTTTCTTCTGTAGTTCTGTAATCGGATTTTCTATCTTTGAAAAACCTTCGATGTACCATTAATAATATCCCTCTAAACCCATGAAGCTACGTACTTCGGGGACATTAGTTGGCACAAACCATTTAATAATATACTCTACCTTCATTGGATCCACATAGATACCTTCGTCAGAGATAACATGCCCTAAATAATGAATCCTCGATTGATAAAAAGAGCATTTCGACAGTTTCCTGTGTAATTTTTTCTCTCGCAAACACTATAGTACCAAGCGTAAATGTTCATCATGTTCTTCTATTGTTCGAGAATATATAAAAATATCGTCAATGAATACTTGAACAAACTTTTCCAAGTATTCATAGAACACCCGATTCATCAAGCTCATAAATACCCCTGTGGCATTTTTCAGTCCAAATGGTAACACGATAAACTCATAATGTCCAAACCTGATCTTGAATGTGGTCTTAGGAATTTATTCCTCTTTGATCCGTAACTGGTGATACCCTGATCTCAAGTTGATCTTTGAAAACACTATCGCACCTTTCATTTGACCAAACAAATCGTCTATTCTTGGAAATGGATATTGGTTCTTGATCGTTTCCTTGTTCAATTGATGGTGATTAATGCAAAGTCTCCACGACCCATCCTTCTTTTGTACGAAAATAACAGGTGCACCCGAAGGTGACACACTTGGACGTCTAAGTCCTAGGTCCAACAACTCTTTCAGTTGAATTTTCAACTCATGTAACTCAGGGTTCGACATCCAATAAGGTGTTCTTGCTATCGGTTTAGTTCTAGGTTTTAATTCGATGGTAAATTCCAATTCCGTTTCGGGTGGAAAACCTGGTAACTCTTCTGGTAAAATGTACGCAAACTCATGTACTACCAGAAGTTTTTCTAGTCCTTCTACCATGCCCTTGTCATTCAACACTAAGATTTCATATAGCTTGCATCCCTTGTGCATTCTCTTCCATAGCTGAAGGGAATAGATGAACCTTAGAGAAACTCCTTGGTTTCTTCCTACAATCACTTGTCTTGTCCCTTATCATCAATCAAACTCAACCATTTCGTCTTACAGTTGAGTACCGCCTCATGCTATTCCAACCAGTACATACCAATTACAACATCATAATATCCTAATATCATGACATACAGGTTGGCCATTGTGAAAAAATATCCAAGGTTAAGGATACAGTCCATAACCTTTCCTCCAACCTTATTCTTGGCTCCCGAAGCCATTTCTACATAGCTAAAATCATCATGTTTGACTACATTTAACTTAATTATTTTTAGCACTACACCATAAATAAATCTCTCTGTAGCACATGGATCTATCAAAATACTAAATTTCTGGTTTGTGATGGTACCTGACATCTCGAGCACAGTAGACTGGTGCTCAGCCTCGTGGTTATTCACTACTGCATGAGTCTGGTGGGCCTTGTGAAAATCTCTTATGGCAGTGTGTCCAGCTGACCCAACTGCTCTGGCCCTCTCAACTGGGCAGTAAATTTGGTAATGTGGATCTCTACATGTCCATCACCTAGTATTCGGTCCAGTACTCTCGGTCCTTGAAGTAGAAGTTGATGGCTCTCCGGCCTGGAACCCTGGTTTGTTCTACTCAACATGCCTAAACTGTTGTTGCTATGGACGACGTTGTTTTTGGTGTTGTGGTCCTTGGTAGGGAGTTCGTTGCTAAGGCATCAGTCATCATGGTGTCATGAACATGGATCCTCTCAAAGTTCCTTGATACCTTGATGGATGTCTAGCTGGTGTCTGATGTTGCTGCACACCAGATGTCGCCTGTCCTGTCAGTCTCACAGGAGTCCTGCTCTGACCCCTATTGATCATCTCTTCCTCATCTATGAGGGCCTTTTGGATAACATTGTGCAACTTTTGAGGCATTAATATCCTCACTTCCGCATGAATGTTGATGTTAAGTCTGAACATGAACATGTTGAACTTAAGCTTCTCGGTGTTCATATGTGAAGAATACCTAAGCAACTCCATGAAACAAGCCTCATACTAGGGCACTATATGACCACCCTGTCGTAAGGCGTTAAAATCATTGAGATGATGCTCAATGAATTCCTCAGACATATACCTCTCCCGGAACTACTCCTCGAATAGTTCCCATGACACGTCTTCGACGACCATGTTCAGTTGTGGAAGGCATATCTTCCACCATAGAATAATGCTCCCCTTCAACTGAAATACCACCATGCAGAGTTTCATGTTGGAGGTATAGTCATGAAATGAAAAGAACATCGCCATGTTATCCAACCATGCTTTGGCGGCTGTGCCATCTGTGGCACCCAAGAACTCAAGAAACTTGACCTTATAGACTTCTCGGTGAATGATACCAGTATCGATTGGGATGCGCGGTGGACGCTCAGGGGGTATTGACGCCTTGGCCTCATCTCTATCTATATGGATAATCAAGGACTCTGACATCCTCTGAAAGGACTTCAATAACCCAACCACATCCCCCACAACAATTTTTTCCTATCCATTGAATCGTTCTTCTCCTTGGGGGTTAGACCCCTCTGGCGTGGATGCTACTGGAGGCATATCACCTCCTCCCCTAGCACCATGTCGTCTACCTCTGTGATGTCCTCTAACCATGATTACCTACACAGACAAAATTCAATTTAATTAGTGATAAATTATTAATCAAGTGGTTATACAGTGGAAGGTCCAATAATCCCCAGTCGTAGGTTTGAACCCGCTTTGATACCATATGTAACAACCCTCCATTATGTAAGAGAAAAGTCAAAGCATGGAAGGATTTTGTTTTCTTGCTTTAGGAAATTTATACATCATGGTTAATAGCAACATCATCGACACATCATCCAATATATTAACAAAACCATATTAATGCATTAAAAATCAATCATGACACAAAGCTGACACATCATCATCATGAATAACGATATAGATATCGATGCATTAACACAAATAAACAACAATCCAAAATCATTGCATTCTACAATTAATAATGATGCATAAACAATACAAATCATGAATTTCTCAACTCATCTCATAAGTATAATCATCAGATAACACCAGGATAACATGAGATAACATAACGATAACCTAAGGATCATAAATATAATCATAAGAATCACATAAGATACTACCCCCCCCAACCTACCCTGCAAGGTTAAGACCTCTGGGACACATAATCAACTCTCAAGCCTAGGTTCCAATTGAGTTTAACCATTTAAGGTCTCAGGGCTGGTGACTATTCCGAGGAACAAGAAGGTGTCTACATCCCATTAATACAATCAAGTCCCAACTAACTGTGCTAAAATGACAACATCAATGAAATCATATTCATCAATCCAACAATCCTAGTCCACAATTAAGCATGGCGCGCAAGTTATCATTCGTATAACACGACATAGACCACATTAACTCCAAGGCGCAAAAGAAAATATCATTTATGTTCATAGTGCAAATACCAATCACAATAACAACCATCCATATTAATAAATTTTCATTTTGTACATGAAGACTAGTATCTAAAACCATACATTATATTATATTTTAGTGCACACAAGGAGTCTAACTACTCAACTAGTCCTACATCACATTATTGAATTGCGCGTGAGCATTCTATGTAATTAATCCATCTTTTACACATCAACCATGCAAGACACATGAGATATCGACTTTATTTTTCAAGTCACAAGAGAATACAATTAGTAAATCAATCATAATTTGACAATACTTAAGGGAGAAATAGTAACCAAAATTCTAATTCAATCATGCAACATCGATATTCAAGGGCGCAAGGTAATCTAGTTATTAATCCATCATACATTGACAATTTAATGGTGCAAGAAAATAGTTGTTAAATCAACATATAACAAAAAAAGTTCATAGCGTGAGCAGTCCTATGACTAAACAACACTCCAAAAATCATACTTTCATTGCGCACAAAAGGTCTAATATATATACAACATACATTACATTTAATTTTCAGTGTGCGCAACAATTCTATTTATTTAACTAGTCATTCATCAACAATGAAAAAACAGTGTGCAAGAGCCACTATCCATTATTCATGGAAAAATGATTTCCCAACGCTTATCATACACTAACATCACACATTATGACCAAACTTTAAATTATTATGCTAAACAATATTCTACATGGCCAAACAAAGTTATCAATCAACCCATTTTGTTATGTAATATGTTATTAAAAGTGTAAGACTAACTAAATATGTAATAAAGGTGGATTGACCAAAGCCACATAAAAGTAGAAAATGAAAAAGTAAATAATACAATAACCATAGTGTTGAAGGATGTATTACCATAATCAAATAGTACAATTTTGAATAAAATAAGGATACCATTTTATCATTTTGGAATTCTATCCCATAATTCTTAAAATTGAATAAAGTATGAATAAAATTTTATTAATTGGGGCCAACATATTTTAATCGACCATATGAACCACATAACTTACTACACACAATAATAAACATCTAAAGGTAAAATTAATAACATTTAATCGATCATGTAATAAACCTTTAGTTTTAACAATTAAGAAGCAACTAAATGAATAATTAACAAAAATACATATGATTTCAATTACCCCATCACAAGCTGATTAGAAGGCATAACCACTGAGTATACAGGTGGAATTTCACAGAGAATTAAGAAGTAAAACATCACTGGCGAGGGATATTAAACCGTTTCTTAAACAAGGAGAGAGACGTTGAGGAACACGCTTGCACAATGCAGAGAAGGTGGATGTGAAATCGTTGTGGTAGGAAGAGTAAATCCGCTAGGAATAAAAATGATTGAAGACTGGGAGATACTGCCAACTAAATACAAGTTTAAGTACATAACTCAAGCTAACATTTGATGTGCCAAGCATTGAAGGAGAAGAAGGAAATATAATAGTTAGATAGCTGAGAAGAGATACCCAAGGTTGTTGGTAAATATCACGATTGTTGATTAAAGAATTTCACATGACTTCCCTTACACACAGGGGGTAAGGCGTTCACACACAATCGCAGGGTACTAAGATGCATGGTTGTTGGGCAAGGACCACAAATTTTGTTGGGCATTGGCCCCATAATTTGTTGGGAAAAGGAGTGATCCGTCGAGCCTTGTGTTGTACCCAAAAACATTGAGAATTAAATGAGAAAATATACGTATAAGCCTGGAAATGCAGAGAAACTTTAATAATGGAATTATGTGTAAATACATAAAAAATCATTGAGCATTCAAGGAGAATATTGTTGTACATAGAATGGATGAAACTGGGAAAAATTCAATATGAAATGCTGGGAAAAAAACAAAAATAAACGCAGTGCCTTGAGGATTATATTGTTGCAAGAGATGCCCGAATTCACTGGGTGAAATTTTTATAAAACTCAGAGGTAAATAGGGGTTTAATTTACTGAGAAAGCATAGAGAAATCAAATGCTATCCATCTGGAAATTAATCCATGGAAAAACACAAAGAAAGGAGATGTTATTTGTCTGGAAATTAATCCATGGTAAAACGTAGAGAAAGGAGATGTTATCCATATCGGAAAGGGTTTGAAGAAAAAATGCAGAGATACCTGTACAATTCATGGAGAAAAATTCATAGAATATGAATGTTATTCACTAGGAGAATTTAAAAAGACACAGATAACAATATCTCAAAGATTTGAAAAAAAAAACACAGATTTTAGGATGTGAGTGCAAATCTATAGCTGGGAAATCACATGCAATAATTGTTCAGGGAAAAGGAAGGGCGTAAAGGTGTATACACTGAGCCAATCGCTGAGAAAGGAAATCATAAAGAAACAGAAGGAAATATCATTGAGGGTTCAAAAAAAAAATCACGAGCATAACGAGAAACATTATACTAACTAAGCCTCATCAGCGAATAGGAAAATGGCGAACTAAGATCACTCTCAGAGATCTATACATCAATTTTTAATCACATTTCTTGGATAATATAATAAAAACTCATTACAAATTAAAGGTTTGCAATTAAAATCCTCAAGAGAGTACTGTAACTGAAGACGAGGTTTTGAAGATATTCTCTTGCACTTGCGCTCTATCCAACTCCATGCTTTCTAATAGAGACCTCACCGGTACCTCCCAGCCAACGCTAGGGGTACTCTTCTTCCCCCTTAGCCCCCCAAGATGCAAAGGGGCCATGCACAACCACAACTAGAGAACTCTAGATCCCAGTGCACCTCACAAGGTAGAGATATCACTCTCTTTTCGAGATGGGTATCCCAACTCTCACAAGAAAAATTAGTGAAAGAAATTCTAGCAGCATAGCTTTACGCATACCAGTCATGATCCATTCCTCTTCCAAACCATTACTTTTATAGATTTCTTCTTAGTAACCACTTGACGTTTGCATGTTTAAATCATTTTATTAAAATTTAATTAGGAAATACTCTCCCCTATACACTTGTCACCTGATACCTTAGTTGCACCAGAAATTCATTTATTTAATTTAATTAAATGTCAATTTCCCTCACCCATCCTAAAAGCGCTCATAAAAATTCTCCTTGTTGTCTGATTATTCCCTCTATTTCCTTTCAATGATTGACGCCTTTCTAAAACTTAGTTTTGTTTTATTTAGGAAATTTCTTTAGTTAGACTAGACTAAATTCCTTTCTATGTTACCACATTCCTTTTTACATGTGTTTCCCTTCTTGTCTAAGCTCCAATTTAGCATATCTTGCACATAATCAGTAATTAAATATTTAGATAAAATATTTCTCTTTTATATTCTTAACTTGCTTTTTTTTCTTCATCCCCCTTTTATTAATTGATTATTTAGTTTTTAGTCTTCTTACCCTATTTAGACCTAGGCTTATTTTTCAACTAGGCTTAGAATTTTTAAGGGAATTTTATAATTAATAAAAATTTACTCATTTAACATTTATTTTAAGGCTAACCATGTCAAAACAAAAAATTGTTTTCTAGGAACCTAGGTTCATTGACTCACCTTTATTAAAATAGCAACGTGCCCTTCAAGATGCACTACATACTCCAAGGGTGCCACTCTCTGTTATTCATGTTTTATTTATGCGACATTCCCTTCAAAACACACTACGTGCTCCAAGGGTGCCACTCACCTTTGACTAATTTTGGTAGTTTTCCAACCCTTGGAGTCAATACTCTATCAGACAACCTTGTGAGAGACTAAGGGTATCTAAGGAATAAGGACCCTACCTTATTGTCCGCCCCTTAAAATCTTTGTGAGCATCTGTCTCAGTATGTCCTCATGAATTTGTGGATCTCTTGAACTAGGTAATTGTTAACCTACAATTCGAGCCACGACAAGAGTGATAGTAGGTTGTGGCAGGGTTGTTGCCACACCTCTCAATTTTTGGTTGATGTGCATGGCCCCTTTACTCCTAATGTGAGTCTAATTAGCAAGCAATCACCATCGTGCATCCATCAATGAAACATTTCAATGATCCATAAAAAACATCATAATATACCCAATCATAGGTCACATATGCATAAACAGAAATACCCAAACCATATACAGTCCACTCCCTGACTCGATCTAGATTCCAAGGAGGTCCATTGATGCCATCGACATCTTCAATCTGTCAATTGTCCTGCACACTCAGGAGAAACCTGTCAATAACACATATCTATACATAGATATCAAATAACATAACATCATAATCCATAAGCATCATCATCGAAATCCATAAGTGAAACAGACAACCATATACTAAACTGGACTACTTGCACACAAGTGTCCTCAAAGAATAAGTCATATCATGTGCGCGTAAAAGAGGGATGTTACACACATGAACCCAAAATGACTATTTGACAATATGTTCAGTTTTGGTATGAAATTTAGGTCATTAAATATGATTTGAGTAATCATGTACACATGCAAATCTCAAATGCACATCCTTATCGCTCTAAATAAGTGATTGAGTTTCA
The DNA here is from genome assembly GCA_009831015.1 of Picea engelmannii. Taxonomy (NCBI): domain Eukaryota; kingdom Viridiplantae; phylum Streptophyta; class Pinopsida; order Pinales; family Pinaceae; genus Picea; species Picea engelmannii. The sequence goes on along the minus strand of ML777768.1, from coordinate 679,856 downwards.
ATTTCAAACTTTAATATCATATTTTCTTTCATAAATTTAGATTTAATTTACATTTAGTCTATATGAATGTGCAACCAATAAACATGATTAATTCAATTAATTGGTAGTATATATATATAATACTTAATGCCTTGCTAACCACCAACATTCTCATATATGGGAGGAATTTTTGTACTATCCTTTGTACAAAAATATAAATTGTCAATCCAAGATGTATGAAGAAAACATAAATTTTCCACATTACAAAAATAAGCTTTATGTTTGATTTTACCTAAACTAGGGTATCATTGGGTGGGGTATCTATGCTATGTATAATGGATGATTAAGACACAAAATGAATGAACACAAAAATAATCAAGTTTAATATCATTAAAATAAAGTTAAATATAGCATACACACATGTCACATAAATATGTTAAAGATACAATTCAACACACATAATATATATTTAAATGATAAAAGTTAAATGTACCTAAAATATGTATCCTCTAGCTATGTGGGATAGTAGGTGGAGTGGGTTGTTTTCGATACTACAAAAAGTGTAAATGATGAGTGTGCAACTGTAGAATGATTAACATCATTTGAATTTAACATCTATTAGGAAAAATAATATATGTATATTTAATGTTATGCATATAATGTTTAATCACTTCCATATAGTTACCATATGCTCGAACAAAATAGATTTGAGAAAAATTAAATCAAGTACCATGCATCGATTCACTGTGGGTAGTAAATATATCCAAAAAGCATATACTAACTTGCAAGAACCCCTATGATTAGAGATATATGCACACATCAACCCAAAGGAATCTATTGACTTGCAAGGACCCATGTGATTAGAGCTATCTGCACACATGAATCCGATAAGACTATTTAATGATATGATAAGTTATGATATGAAATCTAGGTCATTAAATATCATTTGAGTAATAAAATATGTAGACTTTGGTATTTATAGGTTGTTGGTGAGGACTAGAGGTTATAGTGGAGGAATTTCATAGTATTAAATATGTGTTATGGAATGGATCACCTGTTATTCAAAGGCTCTCTTATGTATTGAATTGTTATCAAATTTTTCAAATTAAGTGAGTTGAATTCTAAAATTTTACATAAAGTTGAGTTTTAATTTGTATCGATAAAAAACTACAAAAATAATATAGTTTTAGGTGAAGTCTCTCTCAATCCATAATATTTATTTTAATGGATCAATAGTTAATTGAAGTTTGTTAAACTATATTTAGAAGTCTCTATGGCTAAAGAAGTTCTGGAGCTTGTCCATAATGATCTGATGGGTCCATTTCTTCATCCTTTGATCGGCAGAGCCAAATATTTCCTGACCTTAATTGATTATAATTCAAGGTATACTTGGGTGGGGGGTAATATGGAGTAAAACATATTATCTTCAACAGAGAAGGAGATAGTAGTGGTTGTCAAGTAAATGATTCATATTCAGATATTGTAGATATTCAATGAGCATAATTTTGTTGTGAAGGAATTTATGAGCCAGAACCATAACTAGATTTGAATTGGAACTAGTTTCCAAAGAACCAGAGTCAGATCCATATTTTAGAAGTAGATAAAAGTACATTGATCTAGTATCCAATATCCAAGATGAAATTTAGTCCCAGAATATTCAACAAGGTGGAAGAGGTGATTCCCAATGTCGGTTGTATGGTGGCTAGAGGGTTGTAGGGGAAATATCGGGCATCGCCCCATCCCCCTACGCAGGCTAGGCCCAACTCCTGTGGATTTCACTGGACCTGGGCCTAGCCCAGGAGGAGCGTTGGGATGATGCCCAACATCGCCCCCAGCCTTTATATAAATGAAAACACACACACACACACACACACACACACACACACACACACACACACACACACACACACATATATATATGACACTAATTAGCTAGATTTGAAAATAAAGAAACCTTCTAAACTACTTCACTTTTATGCATTTAAAATTTGAAGGAAGGCTTTGCAAAAAATTACTTTTTACTTCTAGATCTAGCTTTAGATATGAAAAGGAAAATATATTTTTCAACATAATCCATATAGGCCACAATGTCAAAGACAACTCCATAGAGAGTGGCTCTTTCTTTGTACTTTCATTTGAAGAAAAGAGAGCAGAGTGACCTCACCTTCTATCCGGGTTTTCTCCCGTATTGGGTTTCCCAAGTCATATCTTGTGTTTATTTGTGGATGGTGTTTGTATTATTTATGTTATTTATTTCTCATATTTCATATATTTTAACCATATTATATTTTTTCTCTATTATTCCCCCCACCCCCACCATCATATATGAGGGTGGGTGTGGGGGGGGAATAATAGAGTAAAACATATTACGTTTTACTCTATTATTCCTTGATATGAGGGTGGGCGTGGGGGAAATAATAGAGTAAAACATATTATGTTTTACTCTATTATTCAATATGAGGATGAGGGTGAGGGTGATGTTTTACTCTATTATTTCCCCCCACACCCACCCTCATATATGAGGGTGGGGTGGGGATTAATATTAGAGAAAATATAATCATGTTTTCTCTAATATTACCCCTGACCCAACCTTCATGTTTTATATACTATTACCCCCCATCCCACCGTCATATAGTTCAAGGTAGTATTAGAAACAACATAGTGTGAGGTGGGGGGTAATATTAGAGAAAACATATGATTTCTCTAATATTACCCCCCACCCCACCCTTATATATGAGGGTAATATATGAGGGTGGGGTAGGGGGTAATATTAGAGTATGCGGGTGCAGTGGAGGGTAATGTTAGAGAAATCATAAATATGTTTTATCTAATATCACCCCATACCCCACCCTCATATATGAGTGTGGGGTGGGGGGTAATATTAGAGAAAACATATTTATGTTTTATCTAATAGGACCCTCCACCCCACCCTCATATATGTGGGTGGGGTGGGGTGTGATATTAGAAAAAAATTGGTGATATTCGAGAAAACATATTTATGTTTTCTCTAATATCACCCCACACCCCACCCTCATATAAGTGGGTGGGTTGAAGGGTGATATTAGAGAAAACATAAATATGTTTTCTCAAATATCACCATGTTTTTTCTAGTATCACAGCCCACCCCACCCACATATATGAGGGTGGGGTGGAGGGTCATATTAGAAAACATATGGTGATATTTGAGAAAACATATTTATGTTTTCTCTAATATCACCCCTCACCCCACCCCCCAACCCACCCACATATATGAGGGTGAGGTGGGGGTGATATTAGAGAAAACATATATCCCACCCTCATATATTTGGGTGGGGTGGTGGGTGATATTAGAGAAAACATGTTTATGTTTTCTCTAATATCACCCCCCACCCCACCCACATATATGAGGGTGGGGTGAGGGGTGATATTAGAGAAAACATAAATATGTTTTATGTTTTCTTTAATATTTCCCTTCACCCCACCCTCATATATGAGGGTGGGGTGGGTTATGTTTTCTCTAATATCACTCCCCACCCCACCCTCATATATGTGGGGGGTGATATTAAAGAAAACATATTTATGTTTTCTATGTGGGTGGGGTGCGGGCTGATATTAGAGAAAACATATATTTTTTTTCTCTAATATCACCCCCCACCCAACCCTCATATATGAGGGTGAGGTGGGGGTTATATTAGATAAAATATGTTTTGAGGGTGGGGGGAGGGTGATATTAGAGAAAACATAAATATGTTTTCTCTAATATCTGTTGGAGTTACTTCACACACACCTAGGATTTGTTTTTCCTATGGGTTTTCCTTGTTTATTAGTCGTAATTAGTCATTATCCAGTCTCCTATATTTTAGGGGAGAATATTCCACATGGAGAATATTCTCTTTAAGTTGACACTTCAATTTGACTAGTTGAGTTGAGTCTAGATGCTGCATTGGTTTTGTCACCATGCAAAATTGGGATCATCACCATACTAGCGCATTACCATTGATTCCTTTATCTACTCCTCACTACACTATGTTCAGTCAGTTCACTGAAGACTAGTTGACTACTTAACTCAACTAGGTGGCAGTTCACTCTTGTAACTTCTCGAGAGACTAGAATAGGTGGCAGTTCACTCTTATAACCACTGGTGTGTGTCCATATCACTCTAGACCACCACTATGGTGCATTGGTTCTCCTCCAGTGTGAATTCATTGATTTATATAGAGTATATCGTTTGTAAATTATTCATTATTCACGACGGTTAATGATAATTATTCCATTCTTTCTCTCCTTCTTCTTCTTTCTCAATTTATCTCTGCAAATGTGTGTAGTATTTTATAGCTATATCTATTATGTGCAGGTTCAATAAATTTACATGCTATCAAATCTGATGGACTACTAAATCTACACCAATTTTTTTTGCAAGTACAAAGGATTGAAGACAGTGGAAAGATGGATTTTGAAAAAGAATTCATTCTTACACCTTACAAATACTTTTCATGGAAGGAGGAAATATCCATACATATACAAACTAGAGGATTGTACAAGTTAACCTTGAATACAGATACAGAACCAACATCATCCATATAAAAATTCAATTACTTAAATCAAATGGATTAAGCACTCGGAACAATTTACAGTCTTATTTCTCCCGATATCCTTTTTTACATATCTTCCTATAAGAATTCCAATGAAGTTTGGACCACCTTGGAAGGGATATTTGGAAAAAAGGATGAGATGAGGGTACATATGTTGGAGGTGGAATTTCTCACATTGGATCCAAAAATCTTCGACAATATCCAAGATTTTTTTACAAAATTCAAGGATTTACTCTCGCAACTCAAAGCTTGCGGGGTTGATAAATATGAGGAGAAACAAATGGTTCTCACCATTCTCTCCAAAATTGGTCCTAAATTCTCTGTGTTTGTGTCCACATTCCATTCATTCATATTTGCCTCTGAAGCCACCTGGAAGATGACTTCTCTTGAGGACTTTATCAAATCCCTGACACAAGAGAAAACCAAGCTCATCAACATGGGGAAAATCAAAGGCCAAAAGGCGTATGCACTTACTGTGCAATATGGAATCCATAAATATCATAAATATAAAGATAAATATAAACTGAAATATCATGCACATCTGAAGAAGGAAGTGTACACAAAACCCTTCACTGATGCCTCTAGATCCAAAGGGGAAAAGGGAAGAAAATGGGAGAAATGCATGTACTATCCCAAAGGATTCCATCCAGAATCTGCATGCATGCAAAAGAAAATATATCTAATGACTCAAATACTTCAACAAAACAACCATGGAGATCGCATCCCCGAGGGTGCCAAGAATAAAAAGCTAGAAGATCAGAATTCCAAGAAAGGCAATTCTAGTCATGCCTTGATTTCCATCAACTCCTCTCTCGATGCTTGGATCATATATTCTAGAGAATCACATCACATAGATGCCTCAAAAGTAGTATATTCTTGATTGTATGCATGCAAATGTCCTCCTATTATGATGGGGGACAACTCTTCTGTTGAATTCACCGACAAAGGAAGGATTGAACTCACCAACGAAATCTTTGAGAATGTGCTACATGATCCAAAACTTTCCATCAACCTTCTCTCCATGTATTGAATGATGAATTCTGGCACTAGAAATAAATTCATATTCACACCAAATTTCATGGACATCTACGACATGCAAACCAACTCCAAGGTTGCTACCTGTGAGGTAAATCATCAATCTAAATTGTATACATTTTCTGAATTCATTGAACCTGATTCTGCTTTATTGCCTACTCATGCTGATGAAAGTAGTAGGATATGGCATGACAGGTTTGGAAATTTGAATTTAATATACATGCAATAGCTTATCAAGAAAATATTGGTTGATGGTCTACCAGACATCCATTTCTCCAAGGGAGTATGTGAGGGATGTGTTCTCAGAAAACACCCTCAAGAGAAATTCGACAAAGGAAAGTCTTAGAGAGCTTCCATGCCTTTATATATGATCCATAGTGACCTTATGGGTCCTTTTCCACATCCATATATCATCAAAGTGAGGTTTTTTTTCATTTTTGTTGATGATTTCTCATGTTTTACATGGATCGACTTTCTCAGGTAAAAATTTGAGGTCCTTCAACACCTCAAAGATTTCAAAGCCCTAGTTGAGATAGAGTCTGGAAATAAGATCAAATTCCTTTGAACTAATAATGGGGGAGATTATGTCAATCATGAGATCCATAATCTTTTCCATGAGGCAGGGATTCAGTTGCAGCACACAGTTCCCTATAATCCGCAGCAAAACGGATTTGTTGAGTGGAAAAACAGATCTCTAAAGGAGATGGCATCTTGCATGCTGTATGCAATGTCACTACCAAAAATACTATGGATCGAAGAACTTAATTGTGCAACATACATCCAAAAAATATCTCCCCATATATTTGTTAAGGATAAGACCCCCTACGAGGCTTGGAGCAGCCTCAAACCAAAAGTGACCCACTTTCATATTTTCAGTTCACATGTATGGGCCTGGATTCCCTCTGAAAAGAGGAAGGCACTTGATCCACAGAGAACTGAGTGTATTTTTTTTTTTATACCCCCACAGTGTGAAGGGATATAGGCTTATTGATATTTCCTCGAACTGGCTCATCATTGAGCGTAGTGTCCAATTTGAGGAAAGTGTCTTGCATGTACCTTAAAAGTCACATGAAGACACCTTCATTCTTCCACCTATCTGAGATGATGATCATGCACATGATGACTCTTCTTCAGATGAGAGTTATGATTCAGAGGACTTAGATGATTCAGATATAGATTCAATACAATCAGATGCAGAATCAGAGCATCCAGATGCAGTTGCAAATCCAAAGCAGAGGCCCAAGTGGGCACAGACTACTCTTCAGGATGCATGGGATCTCATTGGTGATCCAGTCAATACTAGGAGGACCTGATCTGATTTTAAGGAGCCTCTTGTTTCACTCAATGCCATTGAACCATTGCCATCTAGGAACATTTTCTTGGTTCAGTCTTCATATCCACATTCTTATGGTGAGGCTGCTAGAAATCCCTTTTGGGAATCCACCATGCAGGAGTAGTACAAATCCCTCCTCGAGAACCAAACATGGGATCTGGTTCCCCTTCCTTTTAGGAGGAAACTTGTCTAATGAAAATGGGTCTATAGGACCAAGAGTGCAACGGATGGACATATTAACATATACAAAGCCAAGCTTGTTGCAAAAGGCTTTCAGTAGGTGCATGGCATTGACTATGATGATACCTTCGCTAAAGTAGAGAAGATGGATTCCATACGATTAACACTTTCCATTATGGTATCCAAGGGATGGGAAGTCCATCAGATGGATGTGAAGAATGCATTTCTTTATGGTGATCTCTCTGAGGAGATCTATATGGATTTTCCCCAAGGATTTATGTAGGACTCCTCTTTGGTCTATTGATTGAAGAAGTCTCTTTATGGCCTCAATCAGGCTCTGAGGGCATGGTATGCCAATATGGACTCCTACATTTTGTCATAGAATGTTGTACATTGTAAATCAGACCCAAATGTCTACATGCTCAGGATGGCTGATTCACTTCTGCTCTTAGTTTTGTATGTTGATGATTTGCTAATCATTGGTTGCTCGACTTCAGCGATTGCTACAGTCAATAGGATTCTACATGACGGGTTTTTGATTATGGACATGGGTCCGCTACACTTTTTCCTTGGACTCGATATCAGTCAGGATGCATCAGGCATCAAACTATCTCAGGAAAAGTATGCACGAGATCTCCTTGAGATATTTCACATGACTAACTTCAAATCTGCTCCGACGCCTTTCCTATCAGGACTCAAACTTGAGGATGGAGGGGACACTCCATTGGTTGAAAACAAACTGTACAAACATATAGTGGGGATCTTGTTATATCTCACAAATACCAGACCGAACCTCTCCTATGAAGTTGGCACAGTTTCAAGGTTTGTACAGGAGTCACATGAGCTACATTGGAAGGCTGCAAATCATGTCCTTCAATACATACAGGGCACCATCACCTTTGGGATTCATTATGCAGTAGACTCTACATTATATCTCATCGGGTTTATTGATTATGACTGGGCTGGCGATATCACTGATCACAAGTCCATGTATGGTTACTCACTCAATATTAGTTCCAGGCCTATCTGTTGGTTGAGAAAGAAGTAATTTTTCATTTCTCTATATTTAGCTGAGGTAGAGTATAGAGGGGCAGTGAACATAACCATTCAGGATATGTCGCTACAACATTTTCTCACTGAGTTGGGCATTCAGTTTCACCGGACAATCATCATCTAGTGTGACAACCAAAGCACTCTGAAGTTCTACAGAGATCCAATTCAGAGGAAGCGAATGAAGCACATCAAGATCCACATGCACTACACATGGAAATTATTATATGAGGGGATCATCGACCTACATTTATATCCTTTAGCAAAACATATGACATACATCTTCACCAAGACCTTCACTCAACAGAAGTTATATTCTCTATGAAGTCGTCTTGAAGTGAAGGACACAGTTTCCTAGCAACTGTAGTTCTTCTNGTGTATCTTTTGTATTTGGGTACCTAGCATGGCCTTGTTGCTGGGACCCATTATTTATTTTCACCATAGTGATGTTTGGGGGGGTGTTGGATTTACTTCACACACATCGAGGATTTCTATTTCCTAAGGTTTTTCCTTGTTTATTTGTCATAATTAGTCATTATATAGTCTCCTATATTAAAGGGGAGAATATTCCACCTGGAGTATATTCTTTTTCAGTTGACACTTCAGTTTGACTAGTTGAGTTGAGTCTAGATGTTGCATTGGTTTTGTCACCATGAAACATTGGGATCATCACCATGATAATGAAAATTTTCATTGGGATCATCACCACACTGGTGCATTACCCTTAATTCCTTGATATACTCCTCACTACACTCTGTTCAGTCAGTTAATTGAAGACTAGTTGACTAGTTAACTCAGCTAGGTGGCAGTTCACTCCCGTAACTTCTAGTGTGTGTCCAGATCACTCTAGACCACCAATATGATGGATTGGTTCTCCTACAGTTTGCATTCATTGAGTTATACAAAGTATATCATGTGTAAATTATTCATTATTCACGACGGTTAATGAGAATTCTTCCATTATTTCTCTCCTTCTTCTTCTTTCTCAATTTCTCTCTGCAAATGTGAGTAGTATTTTCTAGCTAGATCTATTATGTGTAGGTTCAACACATTTAGAATATTAGCCCCCATCCCTCCCTCATATATTAGGGTGGGGTGGGGGGTGATATTAGAGAAAACATAAATATGTTTTCTCTAATATCACCCCCCACCCCACCTTCATATATGATTTATGTTTTCTCTAATATCACCCCCCATCCCACCTTCATATATGTGGGTGGGGTGGGATTGGGGGTGATATTAGAGAAAACATATTTATTTTTATGTTTTCTCTAATATCACCATGCACCCTAACCTCATATTATGTTTTATCTAAACTCACTCCGCACCCCACCCTCATATATGTGGGTGGGGTGGGCTGGGGGGGTGATATTAGAGAAAACGTATTTATGTTTATGTTTTATCTAATATAACCCCCACCCGACCCTCATATTATGTTTTATCTAATATCACACCCCACTCGAACCCACCCTCATATATGTGGGTGGTCTGGGGGGTGATATTCGAGAAAGCATAAATATTTTTTCTCTAATATCACTCCCCACCCCACCCTCATAAATATGTTTTCTCTAATATTACTCCCCATCCCACCCTCATATATGTTGGTGGTATATGTGTGTGGGGTGGGCAGTGATATTATAGAAATCATATTTATGTTTTCTCTAATATCACCCCCACCCCATGCACATATTAGAGAAAATATATTTACGTTTTTTCTAATATAACCCCCCAGACCACCCACATATATGAGGGTGGAGTGGGCGATGATATTAGAGAAAACATATTTACATTTTCTCTAATATAACCCCCCACCCCACCCTCATATATGTGGTTGGGGTGAGGCTGATGTTAGAGAAAACATATTTGCGTTTTCTCTAATATCACACGCCACCCCACCCCACCCCACCCCACCCACATATATGAGGGGGTGATATTAGAGAAAACATATTTAGATTTTCTCTAATATCACCCCCCACCCCACCAACATATATGAGGGTGCGGTGGAGGGTGATATTAGAGAAAACCTAAATATTTTTTCTCTAATATCACCCCCACACCACCCACATATATTAGAGAAAACATATTTATTGTTTCTCTAATATCACCCCCAGGGTGGGGTGGGGGGTGATATTAGAGAATATATATATATGTTTTCTCTAATATCACCCCCCACCCCAACTTGGGGGGTGATATTAGAGAAAAAATATTTATGTTTTCTCTAATGTATGTGGGTGGCATGGGGGGTGATATTAGAGAAAACATATTTATGTTTTCTGTAATATCACCAAATATGTTTTCTCTAATATCACCCCCCACCCGTGGGGGGTGGGGTGGCGGGTAATATTAGAGAAAATATGAGGGTGGGGTGCGGGGTGATATTAGAGAAAACATAAAGGGTGGGGTGGGGGGTGATATTATAGAAAACATATTTATGTTTTCTCTAATATCAGCCCCCAAATATATTTTCTCTAATATTACCCTCCAACCCACCCTCATATATGAGGGTGGGGTGCGGGGTAATATTATAGAAAACATAAATATGTTTTCTTTAATTTCAGCCCCCACCCCACCCTCATGTATGAGAGTGGGGTGAGAGGTAATATTAGAGAAAAAATATTTGGGGGGTAATATTAAAAAAAACATAAATATGTTTTCTCTAATATCACCCCCAACCCCACCCTCATATATGAGGGTGGGGTTGTGGGCTCGGGGGTAATATTAGAGAAAACATATTTATGTTTTATCTAATATTGCCCCCCATATATGTTTTCTCTAATATTAACCCCCATACAATGAGAAATATTAGAGAAAACATATTTATGTTTTCTTTAATATCACCCCCTACTCCACCCTATGAGGGTGGGGTGGGGAGGTAATATTAGAGAAAAAATAAATATTTTTTCTATAATATCACCTACCACCCCACCCCACCCCACCCTCATATATGAGGGTGTGGTGGGAGTTAATATTAGAGAAAACATATTTATGTTTTCTTTAATATCACCCTCCACCCGACCCCACCCTCATATGTGAGGGTGGGGTTGGGGGTAATATTAGAGAAAACATATTTTACCCCTCACCCCACCCTCATATATGAGGGTGGGGTGAGAGGTTATATTAGAAACACCCTCATATATATTTTTTCTCTAATATTAACCCACACCCCCACCCTCATATATGATAGTGGGGTGGGGGGCAATAATAGAGAAAACATAAATATGTTTTATCTATTATTACCCCCCACCCCACCCTACCCTACCCTCATATATTAGGTTGGTGGTGTGGGGTTATATTAGAGAAAACATATATCTGAGGGTGTTTCTAATATAATCCCCCACCCCACCATCATATATAATGGTGGGGTGGGGGGTATTATTAGAGAAAACATATATATGAGGGTGGGGTTGGGGGTGATATTAGAGAAAACATAAATATGTTTTCTCTAATATTATGAGGGTGCGGGTAGGGGTGGCGGGTTATATTAGAGAAAGCATATATATGAGTGTGGGGTGGGGTGCGGGGTGATATTAGAGAAAACATAAATATGTTTTATCTAATATTACCCCCCACCACACCCTCATAATATTGAGAGTGGGGGTGAGGGAGATATTAGATAAAACATAAATATGTTTTCTCTAATATTATCTCCCACCCCACCCTCATAATTACCCTCATATATGAGGGTGGGGTGGGGAGTAATGTTAGAGAAAAAATAATTGTGTTTTCTGTAATATTACTCCCCACTCCACTCTCATATATATGAGGGTGGGGTGGGGGGAATATATTAGAGAAAAAACAATTATTTTTTATTTAATATTACCCCCAACCCCACCCTCATATATGAGGGTAATTATTTTTGGGTGGGGGTGGGTGGAATATATGAGAAAAATTAATAGGGGAATATATTAGAGAAAACACAATTATTTTTTCTCTAATATTACTCCCCACCCCACCCTCATATATCAGGGTGATTATGTTTGGGTGGGGCTGAGGGGAATATATGAGAAAAATGAAAACACAATTATGTTTTCTCTAATATTACCCTCCACCCCACCCTCATTTATGAGGGTAATTATGTTTGGGTCGGGGTGGGGGGAATATATGAGAAAAATTAATATTTTTTCTCATATATTCCCCCCACCCCCACCGTGATATATATGAGGGTGGAGTGGGAGGTAATACTAGAGAAAACACAATTATGCTTTCTCTAATATTACCCCCCACCCCACCCTCATATATGAGGGTAATTATGTTTTCTCTATTATTCCCCTGACCCCATATGAGGGTGGGGGTTGGGGGAATATATGAGAACAATTATAAAGTGTTATCAATTATTCTCCCCACCCCCACCCTCACCCTCACCCTCATATATATGAGGGTGGGGGTGTGGGGAATATATGAGAAAAATTATTAAGTTTTCTCTATTATTCCCCGCACCCCCACCCTCATATATATGAGAGTGGGGGTTGGGAGAATAAAAGAGAAAATTGGAATAAAATAGAAAACTTAATAAGTTTTCAATATTGTTCCCCCCCATGAGAACAAATATTGAAAGAAAAAGAGGGAGTTTCTAAAGACACTGTTACAACACTTAAGCATAATGCATTGTGATCAGAACATGGCAATGAATATTGGACATCTTGTACGCAAAAGGCATATCAACTTGATTATGATGACCCATATGGTCTATTATTTATAGCTTCAAGATATAATTATTAGTTTTTAGAGTTGACTCCATCAACTATATGTTGTCTAGTCAGATCGCGAAGGATGATCGACATTAACATCCATGTGTCCAACTCATATTTGATTACCCCACCCCCACCCTCACGAGGGTGGTGATGGGGGGATATATCAGAGAAAACATATGATATATATATATATATATATATATATATATATACCCCCACCCTAATGAGGGTGGGCGTGGTCTCATGAGGGTGTGGGTGTGCGGATATATTAGA
>ML777768.1:625868-666596 GCA_009831015.1 Picea engelmannii | reverse complement strand
AAAACCAAAAGTTAAAAAAATTGTGTTAAAACATTTAAAAAAAAAAAAACAAAGGTTTTTTCATTTTTTTTTATTTTTTTTAGTGTTATTTTTTCTTTTATTATTATTTTTTAATTTCTAATATTAATGTTAAAACTCACACTCAATTTTTCTCCAACATTAACACTCAATAAATAGGAATAGAAAAAACCATAAACCATTTATGGTTTTCCAATTCTACATGCTAAAAATCACCATCAGTTAACTGACCAACTGTTGCTACCTAATGTTCATTACTTGCGAGGGATTTGCATTTATTCCCTACCACTACTCAACAATTATTCCTCACCATGGCTGCAACTCTACTTGACAGCTTGTGTTGTTATTCCTTGTTATAATTGACAATGATGCAACTCGCTACAGGATTTTGCAGCATGGCATGGCTTGGCAAGGCATAGCATTGGCATGGAAATGGCATGGTGTAACATCTCTCTCTACTGAGCACATGTTATTGACTTATTATTTGAGGACACTTGTGTGCAAGTGATCCAATTATGTTACTTTTGTTTTTATTATGGATTATACATGATGATGATGATATGGTGTGACCTATTGTTTTTGATATATATGTATTGACAGATGCTATTGACGATTTCACCTGAGTGTGTATGACACATGACAAATTATGGATTCTAATGGCATCAATGGACCTCCTTGGAATCTATATTGAGTCAAGGAGTGGATTTTATTTTGCTTGAGTATTTCATTTTATGCATATGTGTCATATGATTGATGTTAGAAATAGAAACAGAATAGAAAAAATACTTTTTTAAAATTTTTGTTAGCTAGACCAACAAGAACAAAGTAGATCTAAAATACTATAGTTAGATATGAACTATACAAATATTTCTGAGTATGTAAAGCAGTTATATCTGAACTATAAGAATATTTCTGAGTATGCAGAACAATTAGATCTAAACTAAAAAATATTTCCGAGTAATGAAAATCAATATATCTAAACCTCAATATTTTCGAGTATTGCAAATCAATAGATATGAACCTATAGATCTAGGACATTAAACATTTCAAACAATAGATCTAAATATTTCTGAGTAATGCGCACTAGTAGATTTGATCCTATAGATCTAGAACATTAAGCATTTCAAATAATAGATCTGAGCATAAATAAATCAAATTGAAGTGAATTGTAACTTACCTCTGAAGATTACCTCAATGTAATGAACAAAATCTTGACACACATGTGAAATGTTAATTCTTTGAATTTATGCTAAGATATAGTCTTGGACTCATAGATCAACCACTAAGGGTTAGATCTCTATAGAAGAAAATATAGGACTTCTATTTCCACCATAGAAAAACCTCAAGGAAAGGACAACAAACCCCAAACTAAATTCTGGAATTAACCCTTATCTCAGTCACATACAAACTAAAAAATAGGGAAAGCTTTGGAGGTTCAAGATCTGCTTAGAAAGAATATGAGGATCTACTGAAAGTGGCTAGCAACTCAGCATGCAAGCCACGACCCTCATGGGTACCAAATATGCATAAATAAAGGGATGACAACGTCTAGAAGAGGATCTGTCACACATAAGAGAGTCGATTTGTTGAGGACTGGAGGGTGATCCTACCAGCAGCAAGAAAAAATGGAAATGGAACAACCCTCAACTCAGCAACCATGATCACTTTCCATCACAAAAGGAAGTCGAATTGTAATAGTCAAAGGAGGTCGCAACACTTACAAGGAAAAATACAGAGAAATCCTCCACATAGAATAGAAGAGGGTGAGGGTGTGTGTAGGAATAGAGAGGGAAATGGTTTTATTTATAGTCTTAGGCTAGGGCTTAGGTTAATAGAATAATAATTAATATAATGACATATTAACTAATATAAATATTAATTTAATATGTCATATCAAATATTAATTAATATTTCTATTTTAATCTTATTAAGCCCTAAAACCAAAAATACAAAACCCACTCAAACCCAAACTCAAAAACCAAAGGTTGAAGAACAAACAAGGGGTTATGAAAGGGCAAAGGGGTTTTCTTAGTGGCAACACATGTCCATATGATTCTCAAGGTGACCAATTTACTTTATCATTACTACATAAGGGGTACATCACACAATGTGGTCATGCCCATCTTCATAGTCTCTCCTAGGTCCTGTGGACCATCTTGGGAGAGAGGAAGAGGATCACACACCAACACATCTTGGTATTACACTAATATCTACCTAATAAAATACTAGGTTACCCCAAAACACATCTAGAGTCTTATCCACCAAGGTACAAGACCAAAGATCAACCCATGCTTTAGGCATGGGTACCCTAGAACACATCCAAGGGCCCTAGACATATCTAGGGACTTATATTGCTTGGTCCCAGACCAAGAACCCTAGTCATCTATTGGGGGACCTCACAAGTGTATTTTTCCATGGATCTAACTACTTGGTCCCAAATTGATGCAAGAGCATTGCTCCAATTCAACAATGTGCCAGCTAGACAACAAATCAATGCACACTCAAGAGGAGGGAGGCACCAACCCTCTCATTTTCAAAATTCAAATTGTTATTAAATGTTTGTAAGGATGGAAGAGCCACATAGATACCTTTAGGTAGGTAGGAGATTATGTTGCCTTTAATGGCTGACAGGATGATGAAGATCTAGATCAAATTTAGATCTAGATGACCATTGAATGTAGTTCAATGTAATTAATGAAGAGTAGGTAGCTTGGAGGAAAAGGCTTGAGAAGCCCCTCTTTTGAAAAATATATTTGTATCTAGATATAATAGAATGTAGGAGAATAGAACAGATAGGGAGAGAGGGGAGAGATCTGAGACTCTGTTGCAGTCTGAGCTTTTGTACACATTGTAAACATGCATTATGAGATTAATACAAAGAGCAGTCTTTCCTGCATAAGATTCTTTGTGTGTTTCCATGTGTTTAATGAATGTCATTTATGTGTTTATATGAATGTGTTGTATATATATGTGATAGGTTCCATCTACAGGGATAGATAGAATTCTCTATCTGTTGATTTTTTTGATTTCAGACTGGGTTCTTAGTGGCTAAGCACAGGGAGTGTGCGACAGAGTGTTGAAGACTCTGTGAGTTAGTGCAAGGAGTGCACATCTGAGTTCTGTGTTGAATTCAGGCGATAACGTGCCAGGAGGGAACACCAGAGGAATCATAGACTCAAGAGGAGCCTCAGATTTACTGAATACTCTGGAGGAGAGACTGTGTAGGGGAAGGCACAGAAAGAGACAAGATTGTTGAAGATTTTGTATAGCTCTATCAAGTGGGAATTGAGAAAGTGAAAGGAGTGCACAGGAGGAATCTATTTCAAGTTCTGTGAGAAGAGAAGTGTATGAGGAGGAAGACACTTATAGAGTTACTGAACACTTTGTGGCTCAACAAGGCATTCTTGAGAAGAAGTCACAAGGAGGGTGATTATATCCTTTCAAGGAGAGAGAGGGATGGAGTTATTGAATACTCTGAAGGAAGACCTATGCAAGGAGTGCATCAGGCCAACACTCAGATGAAGTGTTGAAAGACATAGAAGGGTAGAGTCCCTTAGATATTGAGAAATATGAAAACCCAGAGGAGATAGTGAAAAGGGTGCACAAGAGTGGACTTGTTCCAGGTCCCGAAGCTCAGGAGGAGTGGTGCAAAGTCGTATGTAGAGAATAAGTGTGCACTAGGGATGAGGCTAAGTTTCATTTCCAAATATTTGGAGAGAGAGCATTTCCAAAACGCAGACGAGACCCAAATTCGTAGGGCTTGCAGGAGATAGATTGAAGGCCGAGACCTTCAAAATATTTGAAATATTCTAAGGCACGGGAGAAAGAGAAAGCTCAGGAGGAGGAGCAACAACAGTCATTGGATTGGCACTAGGAAGGATCTGGACTGTTGGATCATGGGGGATTCAGGATCATTGATCTGAGGTTTTTGTAATCAGGATTTTAGACCTCGGGATAACGGGGGAGAATCACATCGAAAGTTCCCAATAAGAGAAATCCTGAAGCACTCGGAGGCTGGGCCCCAGGTCATAGTCGAAGGTCACATCAGGAAGGTAAAAGGGAGGAGATAGCGCTCATTTGACCCTAATTTGGGAGTTTGGGGATCGGGAAGAGTCATACTGACTCATATCAAAACACCCAAAGTCGAAACCCCTGAAGTGACTGGTGAGTTAGCGCTCGATCACAGATGGTGATCACGTGAGACAGGCTTGCACCTAGTGCTTTTTCGTGTGGGTGAAGTTTCATAATAGGACCTATGGATTTGTCTATTGGGAGGTTCTAGCAGGGACCTAAAAGGCCATTTCGACTCAAGAATATTGAAGATCCATAGACCGGGAGGTCAGCAAGACCTTGCCGAGGTCGGGATTACTGCATCAAGTGGTATCAGAGATGATTTTTCGTTTATATATTTCAGTCGAAAGAGAAAGAGGAGAAAGTTGTTGTCTTTTTTTTCAGGTAGCATGAAAGAGAGAAAGAGATAGTTTGATACCATCAAGTGGTATCAAAAGATGAATACAAAGTGTTGATTCTCTGTGTATTGATTGTTTGCAGACGTACAATAGTCATTTGATAGCTAGGTGGGTTGTAGGAGAAGCTGGGAATGCTATCAGTTGTAGAGTGAACAACAAACTTTCCAGGAGGGCAGGTAGAAGGTGAATATGGCCACTGAAGGCCATGAACGTGGTCCAAAAGAAGACTTCCAACATAAAATAAAAGCTGAGATAGTGAAAGAGCTCAGCGAGATAAGAGCACAAGTGGAGAAGCTTGCATTTAAAATGCTGCAGGATGCTAAATTGCATTGGGTGTATGAGTGACCCATGAAGAAGAAGGTAAAGTGTTCAGTTGAGAGATTGTTGGCCAGAGGAAAACAAAGGCTATTGAGAGTGTGGCTGAGGTATGTTCAAAGCCTCAGAGATGAAGAGGAAGTGATTCACATCTGTGAGCTAGAAACTGGGAAGAGTCTCAATGATGATGAAAAGGAGAGTTCGGTTAAGGATCTCAAAAACTGCCAGGTGGGAAGTGATGAACTTTCAAGTTGCCAAATGGGCAATGGGAAGAGGTAAATGGTTGATATCAAAGGCTTCCAAGTGGGAAGTAAAGAAAGTTAAGGTTGCCAGGTGGGAAATGGAGAGAGATCAGTTGATCTCATGAGCTACCAAGAGAGCAGAGAAGGAATCCCAGATTTCCAGGTGGGCAAGGAAGAGGAGATGGGACTATCTTAAAGCATCATGAACTCAGAGGTGAGTTAGGATCAGCAAGGAATGTTGATAGAGGAGGATCATATGAGTATTTTTATCATTGGGGGAATTGAGATATTCCTACCAAGCAGCCCAGTTGAGGCCATATCATGTGTTGCAGATGCAACAATGGCAGAAGGACAGCCAACAGAAACTGTCAAGGAAGAGGAGAAGACACTGATGTCTACCCCAGAAGTAGGAGAAGAGAATTCAATAGAATTGCTCAACATTTTTATCCAGGAAGTTGAACAGGAGACAACTACAGTACTAGAGCCTGTAGAAGAGAAGAAAGCATACAACATGGACTTTGTTGATCTATGTGAGGAATTGGAATCCCTAGACAGAAGGGTGATAGTGCAAAGTCAACACATCCAATAGATCATGTTGGAGACAGATGGAGCATACCAACCCAAGGAGAAGCTGGAGGAAGCTAGAAATATGCTAGCAGGAGAGATGAAATTCAAGCTGTCGGAAGGAGAAGCTAAGTAGCATCTCACTAACGAGACTGTAGATCTAGATCTTGCATCAGGGTGGCAAGTAAATACCATAAGAGATGGATAAAATAGCATGGGGAATTAAGATGATCTACCCATTGATAAGAAGGAAGTGCAACCATTGGAGAAGTTGGCAGAGGTGATTGAGTAGATAAGAAGGTTGATGTTGAGGTCAGTGAAAGAATCTATCAACATGAAGAAGATGAACAGAGGAGATCCTTCCATAGTAGCAGGGAAGAAGCAGCAACAACAACAACAAAGCAGTGGAGCATATGAACATCTCTAGAAGAGATTTTGGGATCCAGGTGGATTTCAACAGACCTGGGAAGCTCATGAGAAGGAGCCCATGAATTTTTCACAGCAATGGTGTATGATGAAGAAGCATCACTCCAATTCATCAATGCGCCAACTAGACAACACATCACTATGCATTCAAGAGGAGAGAGGCGCCAACCCTCTAATTTTCAAAATTTAAATTGTTATTAAAAGTTTGTAAGGATGAAAGAGCCACGTTGATACCTTTGGATAGGCAGGAGATAATGTTTCCTTTAATTGCTGACAAGATGATGAAGATCTATATCTGATTCAAATCTAGTTGGCCATTGAATGTAATTCAATGCAATTAATGAAGAGTAGGTAGCTTGGAGGGAAAGGCTCGAGAAGCCCCTCTTTTGAAAAATATCTTTGTATATAGATAGAATAGAATGGAGTATATTAGAACAGATAGGGAGAGAGGGGAGATATTCGAAACTGTATTGCAGTCCGAGATTTTGTACACATTGTAAACATGCATTCTTAGATTAATACAAAGAGAAGTCTTTCCTGCATAAGATTCTTTGTGTGTTTCCATGTGTTTAATGAATGTCATTTATGTGTTTATATGCATATGTTTTATATGTATGTGATAGTTTTCATATGCAGGGATAGATAGAATTCTCTATTTGTTGAGTTTTTTTATTTCAGTATGGATTCTTAGTGGCTAAGCATAAGGAGTGTGCAACAGAGTGTTGAAGAATATGTGAGTCAGTGTAAGGAGTGCACATCTGAGTTCTGTGTTGAATTTAGGCGAGAACATGACAGGAGGGCACACCAAAGGAATCATAGACTCAAGAGGAGCCTCAAAGTTACTAAACACTCTGGAGGAGAGACTGTGTAGGGGAAGGCACAGAAAGAGACAGAATTGTTGAAGATTCTGTAGATCTCTACCAAGTGGGCATTGAGCGAGTTCAAGGAGTGCACAGGAGGACTCTATTCTGAGTTCTGCGAGAAGACAAGTGTTGAAGGAGAAATAAACTTACAGAGTTACTGAACACTTTATGGCTCAGCAAGGCATGCTTGAGCAGAAGTCACCAGGAGGGTTCTTATATCCTTTCAAGGAGAGAAAGGGAAAGAGTTACTGAATACTCTGGAGGAAGACCTGTGCAAGGAGTGCATCATGCCAACACTTGAACAAAGTGTTGAAAGATGTAGAAGGTTTGAATCCCTTAGAGACTGAGCAAGATGAAAGAACGGAGGAGATAATGCAAAGGGTGCACAATAGTGGACGTGTTGCAAGTCCCGAAGCTCAGTAGGAGTGGTGAAAAGTCACACATAGAGCGCATGTGTGAGCTAGGGATGAGGCCAAGTTTCATTGCCAAATATTTGGAGAGGTGGAGTTTCCAAAACGTAGACAAGACCCAAAGCTGTAGGGCTCACAGGAGATAGATCGAAGGTCGAGACCTTTGAAACATTAGAAATATTCTAAAGCACGGGAGAAAGCACAAGCTTAGGAGGAGGAGCAACAATAGCCATTGGATCGACACTGGGAAGGATCTGGACCATTGGATCACAGGGGATTCAAGACCATTGATCTGAGGTGTTTGTAATGAGGAGTTCGGACCTCGGGATAATGGGGGTGAATCACATCGAAAGTTCCCAATACATGAAATCCTAAAGCACTTAGAGGTTGGGCCCCAGGTCATATCCAGGGGTCACATCAGGAAGGCCAAAGGGAGGAGCTAATGCTCGTTTGACCCTAATTGAGGAGTTTGAGGATCAGGAAGAGTCAGAGTGGCTCATATCAAAACACCTGAAGTCAAAACCCCTGAAGTGACTAGTGAGTTAGCGTTCAGTCAAAGCTGGTGATTGTGCGGGAGAGGCTTGTGCCTAGTGCTTGTTCGTGTGGGAAAAGCTTCATAATAGGACTTGTGGATTTGTCTATTGGGAGGTTCTAGCAGGGATCCAAAGGGCCATTTTGGCTCAAGAAGATTGAATATCCATAGACCGGGAGGTCAACAAGACCCTTTCGAGGTAGGGATTACTGAATCATAGACCAAGAACCCCAAGAGTGTACTAGGGGCCCTAGTCCACAACTAGGGTCTTATTCCATCCTCCAAGGATAATGGATCTTGCAGCTGCATTAAATTCAACACTCCATCTCATCAAGAGAGGCATTCTCACCAACACCAAACTTGTGATGAAATTACACAAACTTTTTCAAGGAAAGTGGCTTGGTCAAAATATCCATCGTTTGTTCTGTTGTTGGAACATACTAAATACTAAGAATGTTCCTCTGCACCATGTCCCAAACATAGTGATATCTCATCTCAATGTGCTTCAACCTGTCATGAAAAACTGGATTCTCGTAGAGATTTATACAGCTCTGGTTGTGACAGTGAATGACTGTGGGTTCTAGCTCTGCACTAAACAAGTAGCTTCCTAAGCCACACTTCTTCTTGGCTAGCAGTAGTTGCAACAATGTATTCTTCTTCTGCAGTGCTCTGGGCTATGGACCCTTATTTCCTGTTGGACCAGGAAATCATCGTTGAACCCAAACTAAAAGAATATCTGGAAGCTCTCTTCCAATCCAATATACTTCCCATCCAATCTAAATCTGTAAAGCCATGAATCATTACACCTCCACTGGAAGTGTATTTGAGACCGTAGGCTATAGTCCACCGAACATATCTCAGAATATGTTTAACAACAACCATGTGTATATGCTTTGTTTCACACATGAACTAGATGAGTGCATTTGCTGCATAACAAATGTACAGTCTAGTATGTACCAGGTACATCAATTACCCAATGATTTTCCGATATAAGGTGTGTTCTTCTAGATCTGAACCTGTAACATGATCTTGTAATTTCTTTAGGTTAGATATCATTGGTGTGGTGACGGACTTATAGTCCATCATGCCAAATCTACGGAGCACATCAACTACATATTTTCTCTGTGAGAGAAATATCTCACCTGGCTTTTGCCACACCTCCAAGCCCAAGAAACAATGCATGAGCCCCAAGTCTTTCATTTAAAATTCTGCGGAAAGCACACTATTAGTCTGAGCTATTAAGTTTTCCTCTCCAGTGAGGATCAGATCATCCACGTATAAGAATAAGATAACTGGATTATTTTGTACAATCTTTATATAAATATTGGGATCTGCTATTATCTTGGTGAATCCAAGACTTTGTAGAAAGTTGTCTATTCTACCATACCAAGCTCTCGGAGCTTGCTTCAACCCTTACAAGGATTTCTTGAGTTTTCACACATGAGACTATTTTTCATGGATCACAAAACCTTCAGGCTATTCGATATACACTTCTTTCTCAACTTCACCGTAAAGAAAAGCAATCTTAACATCCATCTGATGAAGTTTCCAACCAAAGATTGCGGTAAGAGAGATAATAATCTTGATGGAAGTATATCTATAAATTGGAGAAAAAATCTCATCATAGTCAATTCCTTCTTTCTAAGAGAAACCATGAGCCACAAATCTAGCCTTGTATTTTTCAATACTTCCATCTGCTGCATGCTTATCTTATAAATCCATTTTGAAGTTACCAATGATTTTTCACGAGGTCTATGAACCATTGCCCATACATCATTCTTTAGAATTGAATCATATTCTTTTATCATAACATATTTCCACACTTGATGTTTGGAGGCTTCTTCAAATGTGGAAGGTCCTGAATCAATCAAAATATTCAACTTAGCTATGAGACCAGAGTACTTATCTGGCTTCTTGCTTTCTTTGAAAGTTCCCTTGGGAGATGAATGTTTTTCTGCTTCCTTTAGTATTTCCTAGCACCATGCTAGTTTCCTTTTAATAGGAGGTTTCTCCAAAGGAAACTCAATATCATTCCTTGAGGGATCCACTGGAAGTTATGAGGTCTCCTGCCTCTGCTCATCTGGAAGAGGAGAATCTGAATAATCAAGTGGTGGAACTTCTTACTCCCTTGAATCACATGGAAGTTCTCTGGCCCTACGAAAAGATGTCTCTTCATGAAAAGTCGTGTCTCTTCTTACTTCGATGAAATTTTGACCTAGGATATAAATTTTGTAAGCCTTTGAGGTTTCATTGTATCCCACAAAAGTTCCTTTCTTTATGGAGGGCTCTAGCTTAGTCCTCTTTTATTTTGGAAGGTGAATATAGACTCGACTACCAAAGATGCTCAAGTGATCAATAGAAGGATTTATACCAGTGAAAACTTCTTCTGGAGTTTTTGATTCAAGATCTTTCTGTGGACATTTGTTCTGAATGTAGACTGCAGTACTGGCAACTTCAGCCCAAAGAGATAACAATAAGTTCTAGTCATACATCATGGCCCTAACTACTTCACAGATAGTTATGTTCTTTCTTTCGGCAACCCCATTCCGTTGGAGGTTATATGGCAGAGACAACTCCCTCTTAATGCCAGAATCCCAACAGAGTTCATCATATTTGAAGGAGTCAAATTCTTTACCATTGTCTGTTTTGAAAACCCGGCTATGTCTTGTTGTTTGATTTTCAACAAGATTATTGAAATCTTGAAATCTGCTAAAAGATTCATCTTTATTCTTTAAAAAGTAAATCCAAGTTTTACGAGAACAATCATTAATAAAAATTATATATTAAATACAACCATTCATAGATGGGGCATCCACGGGCCCACAAAGATAAAAATGAATTAGATCTAGAATGCCATTAGATTTTCTATTGTTGTGAGGATAGGGTTTTTTTATATTCTTACTGAGTGCACAACCTCTACAAACACTATCATGCTCAAAAGAAAATACTAGCATACCTTTCACCATCTTTTGAAAACCTGTAAGTGCATTGTATTTGAGATGTCCAAGCCTCCTATGCCAGAGCTCGTAGGATTTATCATCTTGTGTGCTAGTTCTTGAACAATTTGACCTGAGATTTTATAAAGACCACTCTCACGAGTTCCAATAGTCATAAAAGTTCTCATATCTCCGTTTGATAGCCACGTGAGAGCCCTCTCTTTGGTGAAGGATATTGAGTATCATTTTCTTTCTAACACTGCAAATGAGATTAGATTTTTCTTTAAACCAGGAACATAAAGAATTTCATCAATATGAAATATATTACCTGATTGAAGTTGGAAAGAAGGAGATCCAAAACCATTTATGTCATAAGTACCATCATCACCCAGTTATACCTTTACATTGAAATTCTTGTCTCGGTAGTTTGCAAGATTTTTTTTGAAGCCTGTCATGTGTTTGGAAGCCCTGCTGTCCATTAACCAAATTTCCTCTAAGTTGGTTATAGTGCCAAAAAGAGATGAGATGAGATAATATTCTTGATTTTGTTCTTTCTCTTTGGTGGCAGACCTGGTTTTTCTTCTTTGATGTTCCTCTTGAGGTTTAGCCTCTTCAGTAGCAACTGAGGCTTGGAACTTTCCTTTTCTTCTCTCTTGAGAGGGAGGGTTCCTACAATCTCTTGAATAATGTCCTAGCTTATTGCACTTAAAATTTTTTACTTTAGATAAATGAGGATTAACATGAGATAACTTACCTTGAGGTTTCTTACCTTTGCATTTAGATTGAGGGAACTTCTTCCATTTATTGGCTTTCGTTGAAAGGGAATGATCTCTTACAATTGAATGATCATTTCTTCTTTTTGGTTTTCCTTCTTGTTCTAAGAATTCATGCCATAATCTATCAAAGTTAGGTTGGGCTTCTCTTCCATTGACTTATGTGAGAAAAACTCCCCACGACTCAGGGATTCCATCAACTGCAGTATGCACAAGGTCATCATCATATACATCAACTCCTATTGTTATAAGATGATCTCTAGTTTGAGCCATCCTGGAGAAGAAGTCAACAATTGATTCATATTTTCCCATTCTCAAAGTACGTAGATGTTCCTTCAAAATTCTCTTCCGAGTTGGTGCCTTCTTTTCATAGAGGTTTTCCAAAGAATCAAAACAATATTTAGCAGTCCTTAGATGACCAATGATGGGCATCATGTTGTCCTTAACAGAATAAAAAATTATTCTTTTAGCCTTGGTTTGTTTATTTCTATATGATGCTCTGACTGTGTTTGAAGTGGGTTCTTCAATTAACCTAGTGATTATCTCTTCTAGATCATTCTCTTCAAGAATGTTAAGTATCCTGCATTTCCAAGCATTGAAGTTGGAGGCCTCTATAAGTCTGTCTTCAACTTTGACT
Source organism: Picea engelmannii (assembly GCA_009831015.1). Taxonomy (NCBI): domain Eukaryota; kingdom Viridiplantae; phylum Streptophyta; class Pinopsida; order Pinales; family Pinaceae; genus Picea; species Picea engelmannii. The sequence goes on along the minus strand of ML777768.1, from coordinate 654,411 downwards.
GAAGAGGAGGCCATGTTGAGTTCTCTAGATCAGTTTAGTAAATGAGATGTTGTTGATTTGCAAAACAAGCCCTAACAATATGGATCCACGCAGGCTCAAGTTTTCACTTCTTGAGCTCTTTTCACGCCCTAAGCTCTGAAACCATGTTAGAAATAGAAACATAAAAAAATATATACCTTTTTAAAATTTATGTTAGCTAGACCAGCAAGAACAGAGTAGATCTAAAACACTACAGCTAGATTTGAACTATAAAATATTTATGAGTATGTAAAGCAGTTAGATCTGAACTATAAGAATATTTATGAGTATGCAAAACAGTTAGATATGAACTAAGCAATATTTTTTAGTATTGCAAATCAATAGATATGAACCTAAACAATATTTCTGAGTATTGCAAATCAATAGATCTAAACCTATATATCTAGGACATTAAACATTTCAAACAATAGATCTAAATATTTCTGAGTAATGCACACTAGTAGATATGATCCTATAGATGTAGAACATTAAGCATTCCAAATAATAGATCTGAGCATAAATAAATCAAACTTAAGTGAATTGTAACTTACCTCTGAAGATTACCTTAGTGTAATGAAGAAAATCTTGACACACATGTGAAATTTTAAGCCTCTAAATTTTTGCTCAGATATAGTCTTGGACTCATAGATCAACCACCAAGGGTTATATCTATATAGAAGAAAATATAGGACTATTATTGAAACCATAGAAAAACCTCAAGGAAAGGACAACAAACCCTAAACTAAATTCTGGAAGTAACCCTTATCTTAGTCACATACAGACAACAAAAGAAGGAAAGCTTTGGAGGTTCTAGATATGCTCATAAAGAAGGCGTTGGTCTATTGAAAGTGGCTAGCAACTTAGCATGCTATTTGTGGCCCTTAAGGGTACCAGATCTGCATAAAGGAAGGGACAGGAGCCTCTAGAAGAGGCTCTGTCACACATAAAGAGAGCCAGCTTTTTGAGGACTAACAAAGTAAGGGTGGCCAACAACTTAGATGAAGGACAACAACGATGGAGAGTGATCCTAGCAGCATCAAGCAAAAACGGAAATGGAACAACCCTCAACTCAGCAACCTTGATCACTTTCCAACACAAAAGGAAGCCGAACTGTAACAGTCAAAGGAGGCCGCAACACTTACAAGGAAAAACTCAGAGCAATCTACCACATAGAATAGAAGAGAGCGAGTGCGTGTGTAGGAATAGAGAGGGAAAGGGTTTTATTTATAGTCTTAGGGTAGGGATTAGGTTAATAGAATAATAATTAATATAAATATTAATTTAATATGCCATATCAAATATTAATTAATATTTCTATTTTAATCTTACTAAGTCCTAAAAACAAAAATAAAAACCCCACTCAAACCCAAACTCAAAAACCAAAGGGTGAAGAACAAACAAGGGGTTATGAAAGGGAAAATGGGTTTTCTTAGTGGAAACACATGTCCATATGATTCTCAAGGTGACCAATTTACTTTATTATCAGTACATAAGGGGTACATCACACAATGTGGTCATGCCCATATTCATATTCTCTCCTAGGTCATGTGGACCATCTTGGGAGAGAGGAATAGGATCACACACCAACACATATTGGTATTACACCAAGATCTACCTGATCAAAGACTAGGTTACCCCATAACACATCTGGGGTCTTATCCACCAAGGTACAAGACCAAGGATCAACCCATGCCTTAGGCATGGGTACCCTAGAACACATCCAGGGGCCCTAGACATATCTAGGGACTTATATTGCTTGGTCCCAGAACAAGAACCCCAATCATCTACTGGGGGCCCTCACAAGGGTCTTTTTCCATGGATCTAACTGCTTGGTCCCAGACCAAGAACCCTAGGAGTGTATTGGGGGCCCTAGTCCACAACTAGGGTGTTATGCCATCCTCCAGGAAGAGAGGCTCTTGCAGCTGCATTAAATTCAACAATTGATTTAGTATGATTATGTATATGGATCAGTGACAATGTTTTGTCAATGGATGCAGGTTGATGATGCTTGCTATTCTGACTCACAAGTAAAGGGGCCATGCACAAAAACCATATATCGAGGGAGAGGTGTGGAAGTGTCCCTATCACAACCTACTAGCACTCCCATCATGGCTCGAATTGTAGGTTAATGATTACCTTGTTTAAGAGGTCCACGATGTCATGAGGGAGGATTGAGATAGTCGCTCACGAAGATTTCTAAGGGGCACACAATAAGGCAAATTCCTTATTACTTAGAATCCCTTAGTCTCTCACAAGGTCAACCGAGTGGAGTGTTGACTCCAAGGGATGGACAAACTACCAAAACTAGTCAATGGCAAGTGGCACCTTTGGATCATGAAGATGCATCTTGAAGGGAACGTCGCGTAATTAAAAACTTGAGTCAATAAATATAGGTGGCCTAAAAAACATTGAACTTATTAGACCTTGTCGGATTAAAATAATTAATTAAGGAGTGATTCTATTAATTATAAATCCCAATAAAAGTCAAATCCTTATTCAAAGACTAATCCTAAGTCGAAGTTTTAGTTAGGGGACTAAATTAAATTTATTAATTAAATTAAAAGAAATGAGATAAACCAACTTAAAATAAAATAGTGGGAAAATCTAAAGATGAGATAAAATGCACATGTGTGCATAAAATTAATAAAAGGGAATTTAAAATAAGAAAGAAATAAAAATGAGAGAATAGGTGTACACATAGGATGGTATCTAGAGTCTAGCTACCACTAGCCTAACTAGAAGAATACTCCTAATCAAAATCTAACTAAGATATAGTTAGGAGACACTCATTAAATGAGAATTTGGGGAATAAAAGGACAACTAAGAGAGAAAATAGGAACACATGGGAGGATGTGAGGGAATTTGAATTTTTTAAATTAAAATAAAATTAGTAATTACTTGTGCAACTTGGGGAGAGAGTGACAAGTGTGTGGGAAAATAATCCTAATTTATTTAATTAAAAAGTTAATTATTTGTGCATGTGGACATGTGTCAGTGAGGAAAATTCTATAAAACAAATGATGTAGTTGGGAAATGGATCACACTTGTTATTGGTAAGGTTATGCTGCCAAAATCATTTTGGAGTGTATTTTTCTTGTGAGAGTTGGGATACCAAGCTTGAGATAGAGTGGTGGCTCTACCTTGCGAGGAAATCTTAACACTATAGTATTTCTAGTTGTGTGTGTGTGGACCCTTTGTGGCTTGTGGGGATAAGGGGGAAGAAAAGCACCCCTAGCGTTGGTTGGGAGGTACTGGTGAAGTCTCTACGATTAGCAAGTGGGAGGAAGCAAGGGATACAATTTTCCAAAGAACTTATTCAAAGTCCATCTTCGTCGGATACAGTATTTGATTGTTCAATTGTGTTGATAGTTATTTTCTCCAATGAGTATTGAGTTTTCCCAGAGCTTGTTGAACATGTAATTTATATTCAGTTGTTGTTGTAAATATTCAAAACATTTCATTTTCTAGATGAAATAATTATAATATCACCTGATATGATGATTTAATAAAATTATGAGTGACTTTCGAAACGATAAATTTCATTATCACGTATTACTAGGGTTGGAATTCAATTAGTTCAACCAAATTGATTGGGTTTCATAAGTATCCTTAAGAATTGAAGGGTACAATTTTATGGTCTAGCATTAGGCATTATCCTTTATAACCAATGAATTGAATTGTTGGCATAGCTTCCACAAGGCATTATCCTTAATGCAACTCATTTCTTTGAATAATATCGCTTGAATTAAGGTCTTTAGTGTTAAATGATAATTGTGAATTTAAATCAAATGCATTGACCCTTCTTGTAAAAGGAAGTGCTCTTTTATTTAAATTTTAACTAGAATATTACTCATTCTTGTTGATTGAAAGGTTAATGCACTGGTTGAAAATACTGACATCAACGATGTCCTCAATTTTAAATTAAATTTCTCAATTATCCAAGCAAGCATTTACTCTTTAAATTATTTTATCTTATACAATGTATGATAATGTAAGCCCTTTTATACACTGTTTATAGATTAGAGTCTTGATTTCAACGCCATCATTATTGAGTGATTGTTGGTTAATTGAGATTAATTAAATTTATGTGTATACACTTAATAAATGTCATTAACAAAGGGAGTGTATCCAATATTTGGGGTAAAAAAAGGGGGAAACACGTTTTTATTTCCAATTGTGCATAATGAGGATGAAAATCTTATGGAAAAACTCAATGATGTTACTCCACTGGTCCACGGAATTTTTAAGAAAAAAAATTGTATGGAATGCAAGTTTTAAACTCATTTTCCTTTCTTAAGTGTCATGATATATAGTTTAAGTTTTAATGTTGTTATATGACAAGTCATATAATTGGTATTTAGTTCCATTACTGTCACATCATATGATTTAAGTGATAAGGAAGTATTAAATAGAGTAAATAAATAAGTTGTTGGATGGCGTGTTGGTTGTATACTTACTCAATTATACATTGATATGAAAAGAAATATTTAATAGTTTAACACTGGGTCATTATATGATAATAGATTTAGTTTATATAGAGTTTTCTTATAATAGTCCCCATATATGATTGATATGATGAATAGATAATAAAATTCTTAAGTAATAATGTTGAATGGAATAATGATGATTAAAATGAATTCTCTATCTGATACTAAGATTGTACTTATGCTCTTGTGGTTTTTATTGATATTTATGCATTATTCTCTTACTAAACCTTGCACTTAATATTGTTTAAAATATTTATTAAGCGAATTAGTTTATTCTATTGCAATAGGAAGAACTTATGTTTAAGTATGGTTGATGAATCTAGTCTTGAATTTATGAATCTAATCTTGAATTTCATCTTATGATTGGATTAATGGGATTCATATACCTCTGTGTTCCTCAGAACATTTGCCAGTCTTGAGAAATTAAGTGGTCAAAATCAATTGGATGAATCCTGGACTTGAGCGTTGATTATGTGTCCTGGAGGTCGTAACCTTGCAGTATAGGTTGGGTGGGTAGTTTTCTTATGTTATCTTTATGTGATATGGATGATTGAATGATAGTGATGTTGCTTTCAGTTGATTGGAATGAAAATTGATTGTGTAGTTATTAATATATGTTGTGACACATGTCACTAGTCGTAACGTTGTTTTTCAAAAAAAAAATATTATTACCTCTTTTGTACTCACTATTTTTTGTCATAACAGAGGGTTCATTACATATGGTATCATAGCGGGTTCAACCCTACGACTTTGGACCGTTACGCCTTCCACTATGTTAAACAAATGATTAAAACTATATTTCTAATTAAAATTTTGAAAAATTTCCATGCAAGTAATCATGGTTAGAGGATGTCGTGGAGGTAGATGATGTGGTGTTGGAGGAAAAGGTTTGACACCTCCAATAGAATCCATGCCAGTGGGTTCTAACCCCTAAGGAGAAGAAAAAATCACTAAACAAGAACAGGTTGTTGTGGGAGATGTGGTAAGTATGATGAGATCCTTTCATAGGATGTCAAAGGCTTTGATTAACTGACTGGATTGAGATGAGGATAGAGTGTATGTACCCAATGAGGGTTCACAATGTGCTCTTGATGGTGGTGTTAGCATACACAGAGCACTCAAGAAGGTGAATTTTCCCGAGTTCATGGGTTCCACATATGGCTTAGTCATTGAGGCATGGTTGGAGAACATGGTGATGTGCTTCACACTTCATGACTACACCTCCAACATGAAAGTTCACATGGTGGTATTTCAGCTGAAGGGGAGTTCTCTTTTATGGTGGAAGATGCTCCTACCTCAACTGAACATGGTCTTTGAAAATGTTTCATGGGAGTTATTCAAGGAATGGTTTTGGGATAGGTACTTGTCCAAGGAATTCATTGAGCACCAACTTAATGAGTTCAACGCCTTACGACAGGGTGGTCGTACGGTGCCAAAGTATGAGGACAGATTCATGGAGCTGCTTAGATATTCCCCACATATGAACATGAAGAAGTTGAAGGTCAACAAGTTTGTGTTTGGCCTTAACTTCAACATTCATGCGAAGGTAAGGATTATAATGCCTCAGACATTGCACGATGCATTTTAGAAGGCCCTCATAGCCGAGGAAGAGCTAAATAGTGGGTTTCAAGGCATGAATCCTTCTATACCGACTAGACAGATGACATCAGGGGTGCAACAACATCAGACACCAGCTAGACCAATTTTAGGGCATCAAGATACGTCTAGAGGACCTATGTTCACAACACCACGATGACAGACTCCTCAGCAGAGAAATCGTTATTGAGGACCACCGCATCAACAACATTGTCACCCGCAGCAGCAGTAGTTTAGGCATGTTCAACACAACAAACCAAGGTCACAGAATACTAGACCAACAACTTCTACTATGGGGACTAGGAATATTGGATCAAAGACCGAATGTTGGACATATGGAGAGACACATTTCCAACGATACTATCTGATTTAGAGGGAAAGAGCGGCCAGATCATCAGGACCCACTACAGTTGGAGACTTGGGCAAGGACCACAATATTCATGTAGTGGTATATAACTTTTAGGTCGAGCACCAGTCCACTGTGCTCGAGACATCAGGTACAATCGTCGACCAAAAGTTTAGTATTTTGATAGATCCAGGTGCTATAGAGAGATTTATATCTAGTGCAATGCTAAAGGGAATTAAGGTAAGGGAAATCTAGTAGGATGAGTTCAGATACATAGAAATGGCTTCAGGTGCCAAACAAAAGGTTGGAGGGAAGGTTACTGACTGTAGTATTAACTTGGGAGATATTTTAGTGAAGGCCAACCTATATGTCACGATTTTAGGATCTTATGACATAGTGACTGGTATGGATTGGTTGGAATCGCATGATGTGATACTCAACTGTAAGACAAAACAGTTAAGTTTGATAGATGATTTAGGACAGAGTAGCATGATTGTAGGAAGGAACAAAGGGGTGTCCTTGAAGTTCATTTCTTCCCTACAACTACAAAAGAGCATGTGCAAGGGATGTCAGTTATATGAAATCTTATCACTAAATGAAAAGGGTGAGACAGAAGGATTATAAAACCTTCTTGTAGTACAAGATTTTGCATACTTGTTTCCAGAATAGTTACCAGGTTTACCGCCCAAATGAGAGTTGGAGTTTACAATAGAATTGAAACTAGGAACTGAATCTATAGAAAGAACGCCATATCGTATGTCAATGCCTAAATTACAAGAGTTGGAAATGAAATTGAAGGAATTATTGGACTTGGGACTCATACGTCCAAGTGTGTCACCTTGGGGTACACCAACTATTTTTGTAATAAAGAAGGATGGATCGTGGAGACTTTGTATTGACTACTTTCAATTGAAAAAAGTGAGGATCAAGAACCAGTATCCATTGCCAATAATAGAAGATTTGTTTGATCAGATGAAAGGAGCGACAATGTTTTCAAAGATTAAATTGAGATCAGGATATCACCAGTTACAAATTAAAGAGGAAGATATCCCTAATACCTCATTTAAGACGATATTCAGATGCTATGAGTTTACAGTTTTACCATTTGGACTGCAAAACGCCCCGGGAGTATTCATGAGCTTGATGAATGGGGTGTTCTGAGAATACTTTGATAAGTTTCTTCAAGTATTTATTGATGACATACTAATTTATTCTCGAATGAAAGAAGAACATGAAGGACATTTAAGATTGGTACTACATTGTCTACAAGAAAACAAATTGTATGGGAAGCTATTGAAATGTTATTTTTACCAAATGAAGATTCATTACTTGGGACATATCATATCTGGTGAAGGTATTGATGTGGATCCAATGAAATTAGAGGCTGTTATGGAATGGCCTACACCGAAAAAAGTACAAGAATTGCGTAGCTTTATGGGTTTAGTAGGATATTACCAACGATTCATCAAATGTTTTTTAAAGATATCAAATATGATCATGGAATTACAGAAGATAAACAAGAGGTTTTTATGGATCGAGAAATGTGCGGAACCATTTCAAAGGATCAAGGAGTTGTTGACGACAACACCAATTCTGAAAGTCCCCAAAATGGACAAGGAATTCTTGGTATGAACAGATGCATCCAAGAAAGGTTTAAATGGAATTTTGATGAAAGACAGTTGATTCATCACTTACATTTCAAGGAAATTGAGAAAGCATGAGGAGAACTACACAATGCATTACTTGGATTTGTTGGCAATTGTTTATGACTTCAGAGTTTGGAGACACTATCTAATTGGACGAAAATTTGAATTAAAGACAGATCACTATGGATTGCAGCATATATTTACACAGAGTGAATGGAACGCGCGACAAAGGCATTGGTCAGAGAGAATAGATTTTGAGATTACTTAGATTAAAGGAACAATGAACAGAGTGGCAGATGCGTTGAGTTAGAGACCATGCATATTATCAGTAATACCACTTAAGACAAATCTTCGAGAAAAATTCTAGCTTTACAAATAGACGATGATTGGTACAAGGAAGTTAAGGATAATATTGGACAAGATACTTTGAAGATACCAAATTTTGAAGGGTATACATAGGAAAATGACGTATTTTTGAGGTATAACAACATAATTTACTTATCTTCTAATGACGAATTAATAATTTTGATCTTAAGTCAAGTGCATCAAGCAATATACTGTTAGAATTTAAGCTATTATTAGGTTTCTTTTCAATTTACTAGATAACCATAGCATAGATAGGATCACTGATAAAAACACAATCACAAGATACACAACATTTATCCTGGGAAACCCTCATGGTGGAGAAAACCTAACAAAAACTTCCTTAATATAGATAGCCAATACAATGCCAATATAATAAACCAAACACTAGAGAATATCCTCTCGCAAGTAGTGCACCTCTCTCTCTTCCTTCTTCTCCAACTGTAGCTCCAAACTTGCACTCTGGATGACTGAATGAGTGAGTGAACAAATGAGTCACTGGCCTCCTTTATTTATAAAATTTGGAAGGTGTTGAAAGGACGTGCCTTTTCACTGGCATGGCTGACTTCTCTTTCTGGGTGGTTAGAACCACTTTAATTTATTATGGGGGATGAATTCTCATTTTTCATATTATAATTAGGGTTTGACCAATCCACAAAATGGGATTTGGTCATTTACAATGCCCTAAATGATCAATCCACAAAAGTGGATTGATCTAATGAATAATACATCAATAATAAATAGAATACTCTTTGTAGTTACAATATTTCAACACTCTCCCTTAACAAGAAGGGTATTCTACAGCAACATCAGGTGAGAGAGAGAGACAACAACATCATCAAAAACATATGGAACACTGACTGACATATCTATAAATCGTTAGAAGTTTTTCTCATCATCAATAGTAGCAACAACACAACACAAAGGCTGAAAAATCATCAACATCAGCACTAGGTTGAGAGTCTTCAGCACGAGGCTGGCATCACAACATGAAGCTGGCTACAAAATATTATCAGCACGAAGTTGGCATCAAAGTACAAGACTGGAAACACAACATCATCAATACGAAGCTGGAATCACATCATGAGGTTGACACATCATCACAACATGAGGCTTGTACATCATCACAACATGAGGTTGGTACATCATCACAACACGAGGATGGCACATCATCACAGGATGAGGCTAGAAACACAACACAAAGTTGGAAACACATCATCAACATGAAATTGGCATCACAACACAAGGCTGGCAGCACATCATCAGCACGAAGATGGCATCATAGCACAAGGCTGGCAACACATCATCAGCAAAAACTTGTCATCACAACACAACGTTGGCAACACATCATCAAAACAAATATGGCATCACAACACAAGACTAGCAACACATCATCAACACAAAGCTAGCATCACAACACAAGGCTGGCAACACATCATCAACACGAAGTTGGCATCACAACACAAGGATGGCAACACAAAAACATCAACATGAAGATGGAAATATTCAGCACTAGGTTGGCATCATAGTTTTCTTTAGCATGAGGCTAAAGTAATATCATCAACATCTTTAGCATGAGGCTAAAGTAACATTATCATCTTCAACATTAAAGCTGAAATAACATCATCATCATCATCTTCAGCAAGAATCTGAAGTGGCATCATCATTATCATCTTCAACAAGAAGTTGAAGTGGCATCATAACACTACTCCCCCTTTTGAGGGAGGTCCTTTCTAACTACACCACTCTTATATCAAAAGTACTCAAACTTTAATAGAGCCTTATAGATCCTCTCTACATCAACAACCTGGTCATCCATGCTAATATACTAGAGCCTTATAGATTCTCTCAGCATCATATCATGAATGAGGTGATATCAGATCTCTATGTGCTTCGACTCATAATGGAAGACATGGTTCTCCATCATCTTTATACAACTTGGTTATCACACAGAATCATGGTGGCTTCCATCTCTAGATCAAATAGATCTGTCAACAACATCCGAAGCCATATGGATTCACAAGTGGAAAAACATGCAGTAATGTATTACGCTTCTGTCATGCTGAGAGAAATACTTGATTGCTTCCTACTCTTCCATGAAGTCATGGCTAACCTCAGACTGAAACAACATCATGAAGTGCTCTTTCTATCAGAAACACTTCCAGCTCAATCTGAATCGATGTAACCACTCAGTCTGAAGTCATGATCTCTAGTATAATAGAGACAAAAATCCAACGTACCCTTAAGGTATCTCATAATATGTTTTGCAGCAACAATGTGAACACGTATGGGTTCTACCAGATACTGACTCAAGGAAAAACATATATCTAGCCTGGTATCAGTTAGATACATCATTGAACCAATAATTTGTTTGTACATAGTAGCATCAACCAGTTCTGATGAAGTGTCAACTAGGAGCTTCAACTTTGTTTCCATGGGTGTATTCATGGATTTTCACTCCAACATATCAAATCTCTTCAGTATTTCAACTACATACTTCCCTTGGTTAAGAAATATCTTCTATGTGCTCTTCCAAACTTCAAGACCTAAGAGATAATGCATTTAGGTTTTCCATCAAACTCTGTAGCGAGCTTCTTCTGCAATATGTGATGATATTTTCTTCATATTTTCAAGAATACATCATCTACATATAGTAGTAGCATCACTGGATCATCAATCATAACCTTGAGATAAAGGTTAGAATCAACTTTACTCTTGGTAAAGCCCAAGATCTGTCGATTATTTCATACCAAGCTCTAGGAGCTTGCTTCAACATGTACAAATCTTCCTTCACTGGTAAACATGAGTCTTTCTATCTTCAATCTTCAAGTCCAATTTTTCACATCATTATTGTACCATCCTGATACACTTGCTTCAACTTCAACTTAATGTGCACAATCATGTGCTAGCTTTATATTATCTATGCAAAGCACTATCTGTCTCACTGCTTGAGAGTATGTCCTCTCCTCTTTTTGCACTTGTTCCTTCTAGAACTGTGACTCTACACCTGCACCTTCTCTAAAGATGAGAATGGTTGCTCCATTCTCACTGTGACTATTGAAATCTAGGATTAACTCCTCTACTCCATCATGGCAACAACTTCATCTGAAACTGAGAGTGGCTCAATAATTGATACTGAAGGTAGCTCTTCTTATTTCATGGAGGTAACTCTATCTTTCATTGTAGTCATGTCTCCATGACCCAACTAATGTAATGCACCAAATGCCACTCAATTTCAAGTATGGGGATTGCTCAATACCAAGTCTAAATATGAAAATTTGAGTCAGAATTCAAGTGAATTATGCTTCCTATCAAAGTGGCTTCATTATCTCATACTATATATGAATCATGGTTGTTCTAGTTGTCTTCATAAATATTGGAACTATTTCTTAAATAATTGTCTCATCATAGTCTTCTCCCTCTTGCTAGGAGAATCCTCTGGACACACATCAGGCTTTGTAAATCTGCAACATGCTTGATCTGTATAGATCAAACTTGGAAGTCAATACTAACTTCTCTTCTAGTCTCATGGAAGAATCCATATCCTATTCTTTCTAACTGACTTCCTTCTCTATTACTGAAACAAGGGAATCTTCCAGGAGATTTCATATCTTCTAGTAGTTTCTAAAGCTATGATCTAGTCTTCTCATGGAATTTGTCTCCTAGTCCTGGTAGATGTCTCTTCATCTGATCCTTTCTGAGATCAGGCTTACTCTCGAATTCTTATGAGTCTACAAGGACTTCATCATCTCTTACATGGTATACTTGGTGTTGAATACCAAGTCTAAATATGAAAAGTTGACTTAGACTTCAAGTGAATTTTGCTTCCTGTCAAAGTGGCTTCAGTATCCTTTGAACAAGTCTACTGTGAGTTCTTGTTCTAAAGTTTAGTCATCTTTGGAGCTTTCTGCTCCTTACAATCAATATCCATATGAGATACTTTGGATCTTAACAGATAGCTTCTTCTTCATCTTATTTGGTACATGAATGTATATGGTCATGTACATAGTCTACTTCATGTCTCATCTAATTGGTTGCCTTCTGTAACCTTCACTATATATTCCTCAGGGTTATTACCCATGACCTGAAACAAGGTCAACAAAACAACAAGAAAGAATAATACTCTTTTGATAATAGTAAATAAAAAATAGCACAAACAATCGTCACAATAGATCCTTTAGAGATTTTATTTGTGACATGTCTGAAACAAGGATCAAAAGTAAGAAATACAATACGAAATGTGATCAACACTCTTCTAGTGTTGTGATCAAACATTCATTCAAGGTAACCTAGAATCAACACAAGAAGTTTCTCCTAGAGGAGATGTTAGTTGTATCTGGTAAATGATTACATTAAGCATTTATCTCAATATGCTCACATTATACCAAGCATAATTCTTTTCAAAGAATGATACCTCAACTATAGTGTCTATTTGTAATGGGGTAGTTATCAACTTTGTCATGTGCAACTTTGAATCAACTTAATTAATCAAACATGGAACCTGGAGTCTTGTCCTCAAGAATGAGTGTGTTGCTTTTCTTCCAAGTCTCCTTCACTCAAGATGACATATGCTTTCTTCAACCTGTATTTTGTATTAGGACAATATGCTATCTTAACAGAAGGTTGGGTTAGAGAATAAACTCTATGATCTCAAATTTAATCCATCTAATACCTTGACTTTAATTTTGACCAAAGGTTATTATGATGGTCATAGCTTCAACATGCAACCTAGATCAAAATAATGTCATATCAAATAGATGTATATCAGAATAATCAAACCTGGGTTGCATTATTCCTCTGAATGTGTTGGATCTTTGAGATCCTTCTGGATCTATTGTAAGAGATCCCTTCTCCTACAAATACCCTTTAAGGTTTAAAAATTTAAATATATGTGAGTACATACCTCTGATAGCATTTGCAGGTAGTGGCACCATCTAACAACAACGATAATATTTACCAACTCTTAAAAACTTCAAGGGTGACTGCAAATGGTACTACAACTGATACTTCAACTAATACTGCAACTGATTCTGAAACTGCAATTGCAATTGATACTGCAACTGATCCTGAAACTCCAAGTACAACTTAGGGTTTTATGAGGAAACCCTAATTTTTCAAACTTCAAATTTTGAAATTATGATCCATGGGTTAGATGAGTAGAGATGAGGTGAGTAAGATGGTGCAGTCAGATTTTTGAAAATCCAAATTTTACACCCTCAAACTTGACCAATGGATTTCTGGACTAATGCTTCTGGTTTTTTGGTACTTCTGGTACTTCTGGTACTATGTTGCTTTTGGTTTTCTGGTGCTTCTGGTTTTCCGGTACTTCTCGTACCGGTGAAAACTAAGGTTTCACTTTTCGAGATTTCTATCCACTGAACAGGTGTGCTGAAGGTGCCAAAGAGTTCCTTGGGCTAGGGCACACTTTTTTAGATGACTTTTGGGTTGACATTCCTCTTCAATAAAAATCCCTAATTTTCTTGTACAACAATGACATTTTTCTTTTTCCTGTGAAAGATGCTCTCTTCATATTAGCTGTGATACCATGTTAGAGTTTAAGTTATTATTAGGTTTCTTTTCAATTTACTAGATAACCATAACATAGATAGGATAACTGAGAAAAAAACAATCACAAGTACACAACATTTATCCTAGGAAACCCTCATGGGAGAGAAAACCCAACAAAAACATCCTTAATATAGATAGCCAAGATAATGCCAAGATAATAAACCAAACACTAGAGAATATCCTCTCCCATGTAATGTGCCTCTCTCTCTTCCTTCTTCTCCAACTGCAGCTCCAAACTTGTGCTCTGGATGATTGAATGAGTGAGTGAACAAATGAGGCGTTGGCCTCCTTTATTTATACAATCTTCCAGGTGCTGAAAGGACGTGTATTTTCACTGGCAAGGCCGACTTCTCTTTCTGGGTGGTTAGAACCACTTTAATTTATTCTAGGGGCCGACTTCTCATTTTGCATATTATAATTAGGGTTTGACCAATCCAAAAAATGGGATTTGGTCATTTACAATGCCTGACATGATCAATCCACAAAAGGGGATTGATCTAATGAATAATACATCAATAATAAATAGAATACTCTTTGCAGTTACAATATTTCAACATATACATGGCTCATCTGGGAGTCATAGAGATGAAGGAAGACCTTAAGAAATTATTCTTCTTAAAGGGAATGAAATCAAACATTGTTAGTTACATGGTGAGATGTCTAGAATGTCAACTAGTGAAAGTTGAACATAGACATCCAACCGAATTATTACAGCCACACATTATTCCATAATCGAAATGGGAGGTCATTTCAATGGAATTTATTGTTGGTTTTCCACTCACGGCAAGGAGACATGATTCAATTTTCGTTGTAGTTGATACTCTGACGAAGAGTGCACACTTTATTCCTATATGCATGATGTATCAAGTTCCATACATAGCTAGAGTCTTTGTCAGTGAGATTTTGAGATTACATGGTATACCAATAAATATCATATCTAATCGAGGATTGATGTTTACAGGACAATTTTTGATCAGTTTCCAAGAGTCTTTGGGAACACAACTAAACTTTAGTACCACATATCACCCTAAGACCCACGGGAAAACAGAAAGAACGAACCAAATTTTGGAGGATATGTTGTGTATGTATGTAATGGACCAACATAAGCCTTGGGACCGAGTTTTCTTGCGGGTGAAACCACACAAGAGTTCAATCAAGTTTGGAAAGGGTGATAAACTCTCTCCTAGGTTTGTGGGACCTTTCAAAGTTGTGGAAAAGAAAGGACCCGTGGCTTATCAACTAGCTCTGCCTGATTCTTTGAGGTGTATGCACAATGTATTTTATGTATATGTTTTGAGACATTATATTAGTGATCCTACACATGTGATTGACATGAGCTATTTGCAGATGTCAGGTAAGGGTGCTATAACGGCGGAGACAATCTACATTCTAGACCACTGCATTCGACAACTATGGCATCAAATAGTTGATCAGATCAAGGTCCAGTGGGATAATTATAGTCCAAACTTGGTTATCTAGGAGGACGCATATGATATGTGTCAGCAGTTTCCTTACGTGTTTGATAGATTAGACATATAGATCTATGTCAGATACTTTTATTTACTTTCATTTTATATACTCTACAACTTTGGGACAAAGTTTAAAACAAGAGGGGGTGTATGTAACATCTCACTCTACTGATCACATGTTATCGACTTATTCTTTGAGGACACTTCTGTGCAAGTGATCCAGCTATGGTACATGGTGATTTTGTTTTGATTATGGATTATACATAATGATGATGATATGGTGTGACTTATTTTTTTATATATGTGTGTATTCACATATGTTATTGATGATTTTACTTGAGTGTGCGGGACACGTGACAAATTATGGATGCTCATGGCATCAATGGACCTCCTTGGACTCCGTATTGGGCCAGGGAGTGGATTGTGTTTTGTTTGAGTATTTCATTTTACATATATGTGTAATATGATTTATTTATTATGATTATGTATATGGATTAGTGACAGTGTTTTGTCAATGGATGTAGGCTAACAATGCTTGCTAATCTGACTCACATAAGGAGTAAAGGGGCCATGCACATAAATCATATATTGAGGGAGAGGTGTGGCAGTGTCCCTGTCATAGCCTAATAGCACTCTTGTGGTGGATTGAATTGTAGGGTAACTATTACCTAGTTCGATAGGTCCACGATGTCATGAGGGTGGACTGAGATAGTCACTCACAAAGATTTCCAAGGGGTGTGCAATAAGGAGGATTATTTATTCCTTAGAATCCCTTAATCTCTCACAAGGTCGGCCGAGTGGAGTGTTGACTCCAAGGGTTGGAAAAACTACCAAAACTAATCAAGGGTGAGTTGCACCCTTGGAGCATAGAGGTGTGTCTTGAAGGGCATGATGCATAATTAAAAACTTGAGTCAATAAATATAGGTGGCCTAGAAAAAATTGAATTGGTTAGACCTTGTGAGATTAAAATAATTAATTAAGGAGTGATTATATTAATTCTAAATCTCAATATAAGTCAAATCCTAATTCAAAGACTAATCCTAAGTCTAATTTTTAGTTAGGGGACTAAATTAAATTTATTAATTAAATTAAAAGAAATGAGATAAATCAATTTAATAAATAAAATAGTGAGAAAATCTAAGGATGAGATAAAATGCATTCGTGCATAAAATTAATAAAAAATAATTTAAAATAAGAAAGAAATAAAAATGAGAGAATAGGTGTACACATAGGATGGTATCTAGAGTCTAGCTAGCACTAGTCTAACTAGAAGAAGAATCATAATCAAACTCTAACTAAGATCTAGTTATGAGACACTCATTAAATGAGAATTTGGAGAATAAAGGGACAACTAAGAGAGAAAATAGAAACACATGAGAGGATGTAAGGGAATTTGAATTTTTTTAATTAAAATAAAATTAGTAATTACTTGTGCAACTTGGGCAGAGTCACAAGTGTGTGGGTTAATAATCCTAATTTATTTAATTAAAAAGTTAATTATTTGTGCATGTGGACATGTGTCAGTGAGGAAAATTCTATAAAACAAATCATGTAGCTGGAAAATGGATCACACTTGTTATTGGTAAGGTTATGCTACCAAAATCATTTTGGATTGTGTTTTTCTTGTGAGAGTTGGGATACCAAGCTTGAGATAGAGTGGTAGCTCTACCTTGCCAAAATTGTAGAGTGAAGTCTCTATGATTATAAAGCGAGAGGATGGAAGGAATGTAATTTGCCGAAGAACTTCTTCAAAGTTCATCTTCGTCGGATACGATATTTGATTGTTCAATTGTGTTGGTAGTTATTTTCTCCAATGAGTATTAATTTTTCCTGGAACTTGTTGAACATGTAATTAATATTTAGTTGTTGTAAATATTCAGAACATTTCATTCTCTAGATGAAATAATTATAATATCTCCTGATATGATGATTTAATAAAATTATTAGTGAATTTTGAATTGTGAAATTTCATTATCACGTAAGACCAGGGTTGGGATTCAATTAGTTGAACCAGATCGATGGGGTTTCAGAAGTATCCTTAAGAATCAAAGGGTACAATTTTATGGTCTAGCATTAGGCATTATCCTTTCTAACCAATGAATTGAATTGTTGTCATAGCTTCCACCTTTTTTTTTATTCTTATGAACTAGTGTGTTAAATTGTGGCTTGGTATGCGAGTGGTTTCCTGGGTTTAATGGTAAAAATTTTAATTAACTGAACTCGATTATTTTTAGTCATGATATAGAAGTAAGGGAAATTTGTGTGTGCGAAGAATCTTCCTTGAGTCTTAATGCAACTCATTTCTTTAGTCGAGAATAGTATCGATTGAATTAAGGTATTTAGTGTTAAATGATAATTGTAAATTAAAATCAAATGCGTCGACCCTTCTTGTAAAAGGAAGTTCTCTTTTATTTAAATTTTAACCAGAATATTACTCATTCTTGTTGATTGAAAGGTTAATGCACTGGTTGAAAGTAGTGACATCAACGATGTCCTGAATTTTAAATTAATTTAAATATGATCAATTATCTAAGAAAGCTTTTACTCTTTAAATTATTTTATCTTATACAATGGATGATACTGTAAGCCCTTTTATACATTGTTTATAGATTAGATCATTGAGTTCAATGTTGTTATTGAGTGATGGTTGGTTAATTGAGATTAATTAAATTTATGTGTATACACTTAACAAATGTCATTAATAAAGGGACTGTATCCAATCTTTGGGGTAAAAAATAGGGCGCAACAAGTTTTTATTTCCAATTGTGCATAATGGGGATCAAAAACTTATGGAAAAACTCAATGCTATTACTCCACTCGTCCACAATTGTTTTAAGAAAAACGATTGTATGGAATGCAAGTTTTAAACTCATTTTCCTTTCGTAAGTGTCATGATATATAGTTTAAGTTTTAATTATGTTATATGACAAGTCATGGAATTGGTATTTAGTTCCATTACTATCACATCATATGATTGAAGTGATAAGGAAGTATTAAATAGAGTAAATAAATAAGGTGTTGGATGATGCGTTGGTTGTATACTTAGTGAATTATACATTGATATGAAAATAAATATTTAATAGTTTAACACTGGGTCATTATATGATAATAGATTTAGTTTATATAGAGTTTTCTTATCATAATCACCATATATGATTGATATGATGAATATATAATAAAAGTATTAAGTAATATTGTTGAATGGAATAATGATGATTAGAATGAATTCTCTATCTGATACTAAGATTGTACTTATGCTCTTGTAGTTTTTATTAATCTTTGTGTATTATTCTCTTACTCAATCTCGCACTTAATATTGATTAAGAAAAGTAGTTTATTCTATTGCAACATGAAGAATTGATGTTTAAGTATGGTTCATGAATCTAATCTTGAATTTCAGCTTATGATTGGATTAATGGGATTTAGATACCTCCTTATTCCTAAGAACAGTTGCCAGTCCTAAAACCTTAAGTGGTCAAAATCAATTGGATGAATCCTGGACTTGAGTGTTGATTATGTGTCCTGGAGGTCCTAACCTTGTAGGATAGGTTGGGCGAGTAGTTTCCTTTTGTTATTTTTATGTGATATGGATGATTGAATGATAGTGATGTTTCTTTCAATTGATTGTGCTGAAAATTGATTGTGTAGTTATTAATATATGTTGTGACACATGTCACTAGTCGTAATGTTGTTTTTCAAAAAAAACAATATTACCTCTTTTGTACTCACTATTTGTTGTCGTAACGGAGGTTTCATTACATATGGTATCAAAGTGGGTTCAACCCTGCAACTTTGGACCATTGTGCCTTCCACTTTGTTAAACAAATGATTAAAACTATATCGTTAATTAAAAATTTGAAAATTGTCCATGCAGGTAATCATGGTTAGAGGACATCATGGAGGTAGATGATGTGGTGTTGTAGGAAGACGTGTGACACCTCTAATAACATCCATGCTAGAGGGGTATAACCCCCAAGGAGAAGAGAAAATCACTGAACAAGAACAAGTTGTTGTGGGAGATGTGGTAGGTATGATGAGATCCTTTCAGAGGATGTCAGAGGCTTTGATTAACTAAATGGATCAATATGAGGGCAGAGCATCTGTACCTAATGAGGGTTCACAATGTGCTCCTACTGGTAGTGTTAGCATACACAAAGAAATCTCAAAGGTGAAGTTTCCTGAGTTCATGGGTGCCACGGACGACTCAACCGTCAAGGCATGGTTGGATAACATGGTGATGTGCTTCGCACTTCATGACTACACCTCCAACATGAAAGTCTGCATGATGTTATTTCAACTAAAGGGGAGTGCTCTTATATGGTGGAAGATGCTCCTACCTCAACTGAACATGGTCATTGAAGATGTGACATTGGAGATGTTTGAGTAACGGTTCCGGGAGAGGTACTTTTCCAAGGAATTCATTGAGTGCTATATTAATGAGTTCAATGCCTTATGAAAGGGTGATCGTACGGTTCCAGAGTATGAGGACAATTTCATGGAGCTACTTAGATATGTCCCACTTATGAACATGGAGAAGTTGAAGGTAAACAAGTTTGTGTTTGGACTTAACTTCAACATTCATGCAAAGGTAAGGATTCTAATGCCTCAAACATTGCACGATGTAGTTCATAAGGCCCTCATAGATGAGGAAGAGCTAAACAATGGGGTTGAAGGAAAGACTCCTTTTAGACCGACTAGACATACAACATCAAGGGCGCAACATCATAAAACACCAGTTAGACAGACTTCAAGGCATCGAGATACGTCTAGAGGAACTATGTTTATGACACCATGATGATATAATCCTCAGTAGATGACTCTTTATAGAGGAACACCGCATCAATAACAATGTCACCCACAACATCAACAGTTTAGGCATGTTCAGCAGAACAAACCAAGATCATAGAATACTAGGCCGACAACTTCTACTTCAGGGACCAGGAGACACATTACCAAGGATATTGTCTGATTGAGAAGGCCAAAGGGGTCGGATCATCAGGACCCACTATAGTTGGAGACTTGGGTAAGTCCCACAACATTTATGCAATGATGAATAACTGCCAGGTCGAGCACCAATCCACTATGCTCGAGACATCAGGTACAATCGTTGACCAAAATTTAATATTTTGATAGATCCAGGTGCTAAAAAGATATTTATCTCTAGTGCAGTGCTAAAGAGAATTAAGGTAATGGAAGTTGATCAGGATGAGTTCAGATACGCAAAAATGGCTTCGGGTGGCAAGCAAAAGGTTGGAGGAAAGGTTATGGACTGTAGTATTAACTTGGGAGATTTTGTAACAAGGGCCAACCTATATGTCGCGATTTTAGGATCTTATGACATAGTGATTGGTATGGACTGGTTGGAATTACATGATGCGATACTGAATTTTAAGATGAAACAGTTAAGTTTGACAGATGATTTCAGACAAAGTAGAGTGATTGTAGGAAGGAACCAAAGGGTGTCCTTGAGGTTCACTTCTTCCCTACAGCTACATAACAGCATGCAAAAGGGATGTCAGTTATATGAAATCTTACCTCTAAATGAAAAGGGTGAGGAAAAAGGATTAAAAAACCTTCATGTAGTACAAGAGTTTACAGACGTGCTTCCAGAAGAGTTACCAGGTTTACCTCCAGAATGAGAGTTGGAGTTTACAATAGAATTGAAACCTGGAAATGAACCTATATCAAGAATTCCATATCATATGTCAACTCCTAAATTAAAAGAGTTGAAAATGAAATTGAAGGAATTATTGGACTTGGGACTCATACGTCCAAGTGTGTCACCTTGGGGTGCGCCATTTATTTTTGTAAGAAAGAAGGATGGATTGTGGATACTTTGTATTGACTACCATCAATTGAAAAAAGCGACGATAAAAAAACAATATCTGTTGCCAAGAATAGACGATTTGTTTGATCAGATGAAAGGAGAGACAATGTTTTCAAATATTGAATTGAGATCAGGATATCACCAGTTACGAATTAAAGAGGAAGATATCCCTAATACCACATTTAAGATGAGATTCAAACACTATGAGTTTATATTTTTACCGTTTGGACTGACAAATGCCCTGGGAGTATTAATGAGCTTGATGAATGGGGTGTTCCGCGAATACTTGGACAATTTTGTTCAAGTATTTATTGATGACATACTGATTTATTCTTGGATGAAAGAAGAAAATGACGGACATTTAAGATTGGTACTACAGTGTCTACAAGAAAATAAATTTTACATGAAGCTATCGAAATGTTATTTTTACCAATCGAAGATTCATTACTTGGGACATATCATATCTGGTTAAGGTATCGATGTGGATCCAATGAAAGTACAGGCTATTATGGAATGGCCTACACTGAAAAACATACAAGAAGTATGCAAATTTATGGGTTAAGCAGGATATTACTGATGATTTGTCGAAGGTTTTTTAAATATAGCAAATCCGATCATAGAATTAAAGAAGAAAAACAAGAGGTTTGTATGGGCTGAGAAATGTGCAGAATAATTTCAAAGTCTCAAGGAGTTGTTGACGAAAACACCAATACTAAAAGTCCCTAACATGGAAAAGGAATTCTTGGTATGCACATACACATCCAAGGAAGGTTTAGGCAAAGTTTTGATGCAAGAAGATCAAGTGATCGCTTACATTTCAAGGAAATTGAGAATGCATGAGGAGAACTATGCAATGCATGAGTTGGAGTCATTCGAAATTTTTTATGATTTGAGATTTTGGAGACACTAGCTAATTGGATGGAAATTCTAATTAAATACATATCACTGTGGATTGCAACATATATTGACACAAAGTGACTTGAACACACGACAAAGGAATTGATCAAAATTACTTAGCGAATACAATTTTGAGATTACTTACATTAAAGGAACTATGATAAAAGTGGAATATGTGTTGAGTCAAAGACCACACATATTCTCAGTAATACCTCTTAAGACAAATCTTCAAGAAAATATTCTATCTTTACATATAGACGATGATTGGTACAAGGAAGTTAAGGATAATATTGGACAAGATAATATGACGGTACTGAAGTTTGAAGGGTATACATTGGACAACGGTATATTGTTTAGGTATAAGAACATAATTTATGTACCATCTAACGATGAATTAAGAAGTTTGATCTTAAGTGAAGTGCACCGAGAAATATACATGGCTCATCCGAGAGTTACGAAGATGAAGGTAGACCTTAAGCCTTTATTCTTCTTGAAGGGAATGAAAGCAAACATTGTTGGTTACATGGAGGGATGTCTAGAATATTATCTAGTGAAATATGAACATAGACATCCGACCAGATTATTACAGTGACACGTTATTCCATAATCAAAATTGGAGTTCATTTCGATGGAATTTATTGTTGGTTTTCCATTGAAGGCAAGGAGATGCGATTCAATTTTCGTGGTAGTTGACACTATGACAAAGAGTGCACACTTTATTATTGTACGCATGATGTATCAGGTGCCATACATAGCTATATCCTTTGTCACTGAGATTGTGATATTACATGGTATACCAAGAAAGATCATATCTGATCCAGGATCAATGTTTATAGGATGATTTTGGACCAGTTTCCAAGACGCTTTGTGAACACCTCTAAACTTTAGTACTGCATATCACCCTAAGATAGATGGGAAAATAGAAATAAAAAACCAAATTTTGGAGGATATGTTGCCTATGCATGTAATGGACCAACATAAACATTGGGAAGAGTTTTTACCGCTAGTAGAGTTTGCATACAACAACAACTATCAAAGTATCATTAATATGGCACCGTTTGAGTTTCTTTATGGGTGACCATGTCGGACATCATTGAGTTGGGATTGACTTGAGGATAGGGTCCTGGTAGGACCCAAAGTGATACAATAATTGGAAGAACAAATGCAATCAATAAGACAAAGGATTAAATAAGCGCAAGATCGGTAAAGAGTTATGCCGATGCACATCACTTTGACCGCATTTATGAAGTTGGTGACCAAGTCTTCTTGTGTGTGAAACCACACAAGAGTTCAATCAAGTTTGGAAAGGGTGCTAAAATCTCTCCTAGGTTTGTGGGGCCTTTCCAGGTTGTGGAAAAGAAAGGACCCGTGGATTATCGACTAGCCTTGTCTGATTCTTTGAGGTGTATGTGCGATGTATTTCATGTATCTATTTTGAGACATTATATTAGTGATCCTACACACGTGATTGACATGATTTATTTGCAGGTATCAGATGAGCGTTCTCTCTTTGCAGAGAAAATATGCATTCTAGACCATCACGTTTGACAGCTATGACATCGATTAGTCGATCAATTCAAGGTCCAGTGGGACAATTATAGTCCACACTTGGATACCTGGAAGGACGAATATGATATGTGTTGGTAGTTTCCTTACTTGTTTGATAGATTCAAAATATAGATCTATGTCAAATACTTTTATTTACTCGCATTTTATATACTATACAACTTTGAGACAAAGTTTAAAACAAGAGGGGGTGTATGTAACATCCCTCTCTACTAAGAACATGTTATCGAATTATTCTTTGAGGAAACTTGCATGAAAGTGATAACAAGCCAAATCATATTTTATTAATTGAATTCAAAATCGGAAGTGCATAAAAAAATAAAATCGAAATAGAAAAATAACACTTTCATAAACAATTTTGGCCAAAGATAAACCCAATCTTTGGGATCTACTAGCATCCCATTGTAAAATAAAGGAAGAAATAAATCATATAAAGTCTCATGTATAGGAATGTTCTTTCCTTGAGATAATGTTTCATGAGATGTGATTTTATTCAGAAATTAAAGAAAACAAAAAAAAATCCTATTAAGATGAGTGCAATCCTACTTGTGGCACCTTGGGTCAGGGTTGAATTCAAGTGAATTGACAGTTAAAATTTACTTATCTCTTTACTTTCCATTTTAAAATTTCCATGATGATAATGTGTTTTTGAAAAAAACATATTCAACGAAAAGCATAGAGAAAAGGATTAAAGTGGACTTCCCTAAGAAAATTCATATTGTGGCTCTCTTGGTGTACCCACTTTTGTTCATAACTGCATTATTACAAAAGAAATAGTGTGAAATAAAAATAAAGGAAACCTACTCCTAAACCTACTCTAACTACTAAACAAATAAAAATACTAATTGTAGTTGTATTTCCAGTGCAACCATCATAGTAGCACCAATCCTGCAATGAAAACAAAATCGAATATCAGTAACAAGAATGGGAGTGTATTGGAATATGAAAAGAATACATCATAATTATATTTATAATAATCAATTAGAAACAAAGAAAGCATGACCTTACCATTCCCTTGAACACTTTTGATGTATGAATCCTCCAGCCAATCCACAATTCTGTCGCAATATGGATCCCTAAAGCATGGAAGAATGCAACTAAGTTCAGAAAACTTGCCAAAATTATGAGGACCTAAAATAACCATCGGCCAAGACCGAAGTGCCCCACCATCCTGACATTTTTCTATTTTCCTATGAATTTCTTCGTGTGGAAGATACAAAAATAATGTATTAAGATTACCTCCTTGATATTTATTCACAAATAAGGTGAAAACAACCTTACCATTCTCTAGAAACTTTTCAAGATATGAACATTCCAGCCAATCTACAATCCTATCATAATATGTGCAATTACCAACATAGGATTGTTCGAAAGAATTCACAGATGACAAATATTCCTGATGAGAATAAAGTATTATATTATCATCGAAAGAATCTTGTAAAAAGGTAAGATCAAGATTGCAAGAACTTATCGTGATTTTTTATTGGAAAATAAGTGTCCCATTCTCTTGAAACTTCTCATTCAGCTCGAATGCTTTGACATTAACTACTTGAGATGAACTAAATGGAAAACCAACATATTTGAATAATAATCATTGATATCGGTGTTTGGTTGATTGTGATTTTCAATATCAAATAATTGATTATGGAAAAATTCAGATTCTTCTCTAAACACAATTTTTGATGAATCAATGGAAGACACAATTTGAGGCCTTTTTAAATCATTCCTTAACTCCCCCATAGATAATTGATTAGAATAAGAAGAAATATGATCATGAGTGGAAATTTTCTCCTCTTTATCTTCTGTGAAAAAATAACCATTAATTTTCACCTGATATATAGTGAAGGATTCATTCCAAAGTGATCTGGAACACATGATTGCATAGCATGATGATAAAAAATATCAGGGTACAAGGAATAATATATAGAATAATTGAGGAGACAAAATGCATCTCTTGAAATGATAGGTATATGTGTTTCAAATTGTGGTTTTGGTCCCTCTCCTTGAATAAACAAACCATCTCTCATCATATGCTCTTTTAAATAACACAAGATATTTTCCAAGACCAAATCATGTTCATCATAAAAGGGTGAATGCGAGAGAAAATTACTAGAATGTAACATTCCGCTCTTGCATGCACTAAGTGATCTTATTCTTTGAGGACACTTGCATGCAAGTGATCCGGGTTATTATACTATTAGTTGTTTTGATTATGAATATGAGATATTGTGGATTTGATGATATGTCATTTTATTGTATTTACATAGACATGTGTTATTGACTAGGTTTTCCAGAGTGTGCAGGATTCTAGACATTGAGGATGCAGAGGCATCAATGAAACCCCTTGGACTTCGGATCGATTCAGGGAGTGGACTTTTAGGGTTTGAATGTTGTGAATATGACATATGTACAAATGATTAGATGTTATGATGATTGATTATTATTGTTGACATGATTCGTTGATGGATGCACGCTGACAATAACTTGTCGACTAGACTCACATATGGAGTAAAGGAGTCACACATGACAATGAGAGACATTGAGGGAGAGGTGTGGAAGAAGCTCTGCCACAACCTACTAGCACTCCCTCTGTGGCTCAAACTGCAGGTTAACAATTACCTAGTTTGAGAAGACCCAGGATGTCGTGAGGGAAGATTGTGACAGTCGCTCATGATGATTCTAAGGGGCACGCAATAAGGTAGGGGCCTTATTCCTTAGAGGTCGTTAGTCTCCCACAAGATCACCTGGTAGATTATTGACTCCAGGGGTTTGACGTCTACCAAATTCCTTCAATAGGCGAGTGGAACCCTTGGATCATGTAGTTCGTCTTCAAGGGCATGTCGTGCAAACAAAAAAAAATGTAACGAACCGCCTCGCTATGACAACCATTCTAGTAATAGGTGCAAATTTTTTTTTGTGTGTGGTTAAGGTGTGTTCACGCGTGTAGTAGTAGCAACAGACTGAACGACACGACGCCACCCGACAAACAACAAGACTCAACCACGAAGTTCAACACATGAAGACTGAAGGTCTCAACGAGAAACTACAACAAATACAACCATAGGCAGAGGTGCACAACGCAGGCATTTTAGCGACAAAAGTAAAACTGACTGCTAAATATGACTGACCTCCCGCCCATCCTACCCTGCAAGGTTAGGACCTCCAAGACACATAAGCAATGCTCAAGCCCAGGTTCCCATCGTATTTAACCATTTAAGGTCTCAGGGATGGCGACTGTTCTGAGGAACATGGAGGTGTCTACATCCCGCCCGACACAACACACTAAGCAACTAATTGAATATAAACAAGAACAGCGTAACAGTGAACAACAATACGCCCCTTATGGATGGCGCGTGATAAGAGGACTCTGACAACAAAACCCAATTCTAAAATTACTTAAATGAACAACAACCCTCATTACAAACTCCGAGTAAATTAATGCACAATAATCCGTGCATTCCACTAAGGATGTCTCAACAATGTCAAGAGACTACACCGACATCACAACAAGATAACCATATCCCTTCTTTTCTAATTACAACAACATTGAATAATAATAATCGTACGCTTTAACTCTAATCTTGCCATCTTGTTTATAAGGTAGGAAAACACAATTTCCTATTTCATCAATACATTACCATTGCGAATCTATATCAATAACTCCCTGACATTCGTATGCCACAACATTTACCTTCACCTAAGTAAGATTATCAGCATTTTGGGTCTATCCAACCATCCTATTTAAACTGACAAGATATAACCCATACCATACCTTTAAATGACATTATTGAAACTATCCTATTTACAATGACAAGATACAACCAATACGTTACCTTAAGTGACATTATTGAACTGCCCTAATTGCAAGTGACAAAACATAACCATTACAATACTTTAATGACATTATTGAAACTATCCAATGTACAATGATGACATTATTTCAAAAACAACATTTAAAAAGGGGCCCTATATGAAGATAAGATATTAAAAATGTCACGTCTAAACATCAATATTTAAAAGGACAAATCATCATATCTAAATTATTGGTCCCTAAGGTTAATAATAAACAAAAACAGCACCATATCCACTATTAACATCATGTTTAAGATTTTCGATATGACTTCATAATTTGAATGGGAGTCTATAAAACAATAAATTATAAAAGGACCATAATTATAGGCATTCTTGCCACAACAGACATCAATAAGACAATTCGCTGGAAATACCATTTAAGATTTTTAATATGACTTCATATTTAGAATGGTAGTCTATAAATAAATAATATAAAAGGACCATAATTAAGACCACAATGCATAAAAGTCAATAGAGGACGTTCCAATTATTAATCGAATATTGGACAGCAATAGGGAATTATTATGTAAACATTGTTTTATAGAATGAGTGACTTATTATATAAAATTTATTTAATTATTGAGTGATTTAATATATAAAACAAATTATTTAATTAATATTATTATCCTTTTACGATAGCTAATCAATTACACATATAATTGTAAGGATATGAGTTATTTTATCAACCATATTATATGAGGAACATATACAATATAAATAAAGTATTCTTCTTAAAAATTTCATCACAATTATACAACAAAATTTAAAATATACAACTGTAAAAATGTATCGTTATTAAAAATCACTATAGAAACAGCAGTATAGAAACGGCATTAGTATTGAAACAGCAGTAAAGAAAGGCATTAGTATTGAAACAGCAGTAAAGAAAGGCATTAGTATTGAAACA
>ML777768.1:541105-623376 GCA_009831015.1 Picea engelmannii | reverse complement strand
AACTCGTGTGTGGCCCCTTTACTCCATATGTGAGTCTGGTCGGCAAGCTATCGTCATCCTGCATCATCAACCATCATGTCAGATCATGTCAACAACATATCATAAAATCAATAGCATATCATCAAACGAAACAATATCATCGTGAATGAAACAACTCAAATAGCCCACTCCTTGACTCAATCCGGAGTCCAAGGAAGTTCCATCGATGCCTCTGCATCCTCAAGGTCCGAAACCCTGCACACTCAAAGAAACCGAATCAGCAGCACCTGTCTACATCAAAGTAGTAAAAACATCATGTCATATAACTTAACGCATCATAACGAAGGAAAAAGTTTCATCATCATAAAAATCCAGATCACTTGCAAGCAAGTTTCCTCAAAGAATAAGTTTGGTAAGTGCGCCAGAGCAGGATGTTACATACACTCCCTCTTGGTCTAAACTTCGTCCCGAAGTTTCTCAGTATAAATGCCGAAATAAATGTATCATAAAATCATAAATACCACAGTATCATAAGTCTATCTATCAAACAAAAATGGAAACTGCTGGCGCATATCATATGCGTCCTCCCAGGTCACCGAGTGTGGACTATAACTGTCCCACTGGACCTTGACCTGGTCTACCGTTCGATGTCGTAACTGTCGAATGCGATGATATAAAATGCGGACCGGCTCAGCCGTGAGCGCTCCCTCGTCCGACACCTGCAAGGAACTCATGTCTATCACGTGTGTAGGATCGCTAACATAATGTCTCAAAACAGATACATGAAAAACATCGTGCATACGCCTCAAGGAATCAGGCAAGGCTAGTCGATAGGCCATGGGCCCCTTCCTCTCCACAATCTCAAAAGGTCCCACGAACCTAGGAGAGAGTTTAGCTCCGTTTCCAAACTTGATCGAACTCTTATGCAGTTTTACTCGCAAGAAGACTCGGTCTCCGACCTCGTAACTACGGTCGACTCGGTGCGCATCGGCATAACTCTTCTGCCGATCCTGCGCTTCTTTTATCCTTTGTCTTATGGTTTGCATCTTCTCTTCCATTTCTTGGATCGCTTCTGGTCCCACCAGGACCCTATCCTCAAGCCGATCCCAAATCAAGGGCGTCCGACACGGTCGCCCATATAGAAACTCGAAAGGCGCCATCTTAATGGTGCTCTGGTAACTGTTGTTATAAGCGAACTCTACTAGAGGCAAGAATTCCTCCCAATGTTTTTGTTGGTCCATCACGTACATGCACAACATGTTCTCCAAGGTTTGGTTCATTCGTTCTGTCTGTCCATCGGTCTCTGGGTGATACGCAGTACTAAAGTTTAGTTGAGTTCCCAAGGCCTCTTGGAAACTCGTCCAAAATCGTCCAGTAAACACCGATCCTCGATCGAAGATGATCTTCTTAGGCACGCCATGCAGCCTCACAATCTCACTGATGAAAACTCCCGCTATGTCAGGTGCCTGATACGTTGTACGCACCAGAATAAAGTGAGCACTCTTTGTCAGAGTATCAACTACTACAAAAATTGAGTCGTGTCTCCTTGCCGTCAGTGGCAATCCAACAATAAAATCCATCGAAATGACTTCCCATTTCGATTCTGGAATGGCATGTGGTTGTAGTAATCCTGCCGGGTGTCTATGTTCAGCCTTTACCTGCTGACACTCGAGACATCTAGCCACAAAGTTGACTATGTCGGCCTTCATTCCTTTCCAGAAGAACAAGGGCTTAAGGTCTGCCCTCATCTTCGTAACTCCCGGGTGAGCCATGTAGACTGCTCTATGAGCCTCGCTCAGAATCAACATCCTCAATTCGTCGTTTGGCGGTACGTAAATCCGACCTTTGAATCTCAACAAACAATCGTTGTCAAAGGTAAATCCCTCATATCGTGGTACCATCATAGTGTTTTGTCCGATAAAATCTTCGACTTCTTTGTACCAGTCATCGTCGCGCTGTAAAGTAAGAATCTTCTCACGTAGATTCGTCTGAAGAGGCAACACCGAAAATATGCGTGGCCTCCGACTCAAAGCGTCTGCCACTCGGTTCACTATTCCCTTTATGTAAGTAATCTCAAAGTCATACTCGCTAAGCAATTCCGACCAACGCCGTTGTCACGCGTTCAGGTCACTTTGCGTGAAAATGTGTTGTAGTCCACAATGATCAGTCTTTAATTCAAATTTTCGTCCAACAAGGTAGTGTCTCCAAACCTTTAAGGCATATACTATGGCTAATAACTCCAAATCATGCGTTGCGTAGTTTTCCTCATGCCTNCAAAGTAGTAAAAACATCATGTCATATAACTTAACGCATCATAACGAAGGAAAAAGTTTCATCATCATAAAAATCCAGATCACTTGCAAGCAAGTGTCCTCAAAGAATAAGTTTGGTAAGTGCGCCAGAGCGGGATGTTACACGGAAAGAGACGAGTGGCACCCTTGGAGAATGTAGTGTGTCCTGAAGGGCACGCTGTGATTTTAACTAATAAGTTAATAAACCTAGTGCCTAGAAAAATATGCCTCCTTAAGACCTGGTCGACCTTAAAATAGATGATGGTATGAGTAAAAAATTAATAACTAAAAGTTCTCTTAAAAATTGTAATGGACCAACATAAACATTGGGAATATTTTTTACCACTAGTAAAGTTTGCATACAACAAAAACTATCAGAATACCATTAAGATGGCACCATTTGAGTTTCTTTATGGGTGACCATGTAGGATGTCATTGAGTTGGGATCAACTTGAGGATAAGGTCCTGGTGGGACCCAAAGTGATACAAGAAATGGAAGAACAAATGCAATCGATAAGACAAAGGATTAAATAAGCGCAAGATCGGTAAAGAGTTATGTCGATGCACATCACATTGACCACAATTATGAAGTTGGTGACCAAGTTTTATTGCATGTGAAACCGCACAAGAGTTCGATCAAGTTTGGAAAGGGTGCTAAAATCTCTCCTAGGTTTGTGGGACCTTTCTAGGTTGTGGACAAGAAAGGACCCGTGGATTATCGACTAGCCTTGTATGATTCTTTGAGGTGTATGCACGATGTATTTCATGTATCTGTTTTGAGACATTATATTAGTGATCCTACACACATGATTGAAATGATTTATTTGCAGGTGTTAGACGAGCGTTCTCTCATGGTGGAGAAAATCCACATTCTGGACCATCACATTTGATAGCTACGACATCAACTAGTCGATCAGTTCAAGGTCCAGTGGGACAATTATAGTCCACACTTGGATACCTGGAAGGAAGAATATGATATGTGTTGGTAGTTTCCTTACTTGTTTGATAGATTAAAAGTATAGATCTATGACAAATACTTTTATTTACTCGCATTTTATATACTATACAACTTCAAGACAAAGTTTAAAACAAGACGGGGGTGTATGTAACATCCCTCTCTACTGAGAACGTGTTATCAAATTATTCTTTGAGGACACTTGTGTGAAAGTGATAACAAGCCAAATCATATTTTATTAATGGAATTCAAAATTGGAAGTGCATAAAAAAAAAATCAAAATAGAAAATAACACTTTTAGAAACAATTTTGGCCAAAGATAAACCTGATCTTTGGGATCTACTAGCATCCCATTGTAAAATAAAGGAAGAACTAAATCATATAAATTCTCATGTACGGGAATGTTCTTTCCTTAAGATAATGTTTCGTGAGATGTGATTTTATTCAGAGATTAAAGAAAACAAAAAAATTCCTATTAAGATGAGTGCAATCCTACTTGTGGCACCTTGGGTCAGGGTTGAATTTAGGTGAATTGGTAGTTCAAATTTACTTATCTCTTTACTTTCCATTTTAAAATTTCCATGATGATAATGTGTTTTTGAAAAAAACATATTCAACGAAAAACATAGAGAAAAGGATTAAAGTGGACTTCCCTGACAACATTCATATTGTGGTTCTCTTGGTGTACCCACTTTTGTTCATAACTGCATTATTACAAAAGAAATAGTGAGAAATAAAACTAAAGGAAAACTACTCCTAAACCTACTCTAACTACTAAAAAAATAAAATTACTAATTGTAGTCGTATTTCCAGTGCAACCATCATAGTAGCACCAATCCTGCAATGAAAACAAAATCGAATATCAATAACAAGAATGGGAGTGTATTGGAATATGAAAAGAATACATCATACTTACATTTATAATAATCAATTAGAAACAAAGAAAGCATAACCTTGCCATTACCTTGAACAATTTTGATGTATTAATCCTCCATCCAATCCACAATTATGACGCAATATGGAAACCTAAAGCATGGAAGAATGCAACTGAGTTCAGAAAACTTGCCAGGATTATGAGGACCTAAAATAACCATCGGCCAAGACCAAAGTGCCCCACCATCCTGACATTTTTCTGTTTTCCTATGAATTTCTTCATGTGGAGGATACAAAAATAATGTGTTAAGTTTACCTCCTTGATATTTATTCACAAATAAGGTGAAAACAACATTACCATTCTCTGGAAACTTTTCAAGATATGAACATTCCAGCCAATCTGCAATCCTATCATAATATGTGCAATTACCAACATAGGATTGTTCGAAAGAATTCACAGACGACAAATATTCCTGATGAGAATAAAGTATTAGATTATCATGGAAAGAATATTTTAAAAAGGTAAGATCAAGATTGCAAGAACTTATCGTGATTTTTGATTGGAAAATAAGTGTGCTAATCTCCTGAAACTTCTCATTGAGCTTGAATGCTTCGACATTAACTAATTGAGATGAACTAAATGGAAAAACCAACATCTTTGAATAATAATCAATGATATCGGTGTTTGGTTGATTGTAATTTTTAATCTCAAATAATTGATTATGAAAAAATTCAGATTCTTCTTTAAACACAAATTTTGATGAATCAATGGAAGACACAATTTGAGACCTTTTTAAATCATTCCTTAATTCCCCCACAGATAAATTATTAAAATAAGAATAAATATGATCATGAGTGGAAATTTTCTCCTCTTTATCTTTTGTGCAAAAATCATCATTAATTTGTACCTGATTATATAATGCAGGATTCATTCCAAAGTGATATAGAGCACATGATTGCATAGCATGATGATAAAAAATATCAGGGTACAAGGAATAATATATAGAAGAATTGAGGAGATGAAATGCATCTCTTGAAATGATAGGTATATGCATTTCAAATTGTGGTTTTGTTCCCTCTCCTTGAATAAACGAACCATATCTCATCATATGATCTTTTAAATAACATGAGATATTTTCCAAGACCAAATCATGTTCATCATAAAAGGGTGAATGCGAGATAAAATTAGTAGAATGTAACATCCCACTCTTGCATGCACTGAGATAAATTATTCTTTGAGGAAACTTGCATGCAAGTGATCCGGGTTATTATACTATTGGTTGTTTTGATTATGATTATGAGATATTGTGGATTTGATGATATGTCATTTTATTTTATTTACATAGATAGGTGCTCTTGACTAGGTTTTCCTAAGTGTGTGGGGCTCTAGACATTGAGGATGCAGAGGCATCGATGAAACCCCTTGGACTTCGGATCAAGTTAGGGAGTGGACTTTTAGGGTTTGAATGTTGTGGATATGACATATGTACAAATGATTAGATGTTATGATGATTGATTATTATTGCTGACATGATTCATTGATGGATGCAGGCTAACGATAGCTTGTTGAACAGACTCACATATAGAGTAAAGGGGTCACGCATGATAGCCAGAGACATTGAAGGAGAGGTGTGGAAGAATCCCTGCCACAACCTACTAGCACTCTCGTCGTGGCTTGAACTGTAGGTTAACGATTATCTAGTTTGAGAAGACCAATGGTGTCATGAGGGCATACTGTTACACTCACTCACGATGATTCTAAGGGGTGCGCAATAAGGAAGGGGCCTTATTCCTTAGAGGCCCTTAGTTTCCCACAAGATCACCTGGCAATGTATTGACTCCAGGGGTTTGACGTCTACCAAATTCAAGCAAGAGGCGAGTGGCACCCTTGGAGCATGTAGTGTGTCTTGAAGGGCACGTCACACAAAGAAAACGGAAAGAGGCGAGTGGCACCCTTGGAGAATGTAGTGCGTCCTGAAGGGCACATCGTGATTTTAATTGATAAGATAATAAACCTAGTGGCTAGAAAAATATGCCCCCTTAAGACCTGGTCGACCTTAAAATAGATGATGGTATGAGTAAAACATTAATAACTAAAATTTCCCTTAAAAATTGTTGCCCAACCTAGTGAAATTAAAACCTAGGTCTAAGTAGAACATGTGGATAAAAAAAAAACTAAATAAGCATGTAACAAGAAGGGGGGTAAGAAATTCAAACTTAATTATTGAAGTAAAATTTATAATGGAGGATTAAATTTCTTAAAAGGGTAAATGGTTGTTCTTATTTACACTTGCTAAATTGATTTTTAGTTAAAAAGGAAACGGGAGAAACTTAAAAGAAAAGGAAACTTAAAGAAAAAGAGAAACTTAATGAAAAGGGGAAACTTAAATAAAAAGATGAAGGTCTAACTTAGTAAGGAATCTAGCCTTTAGAACTTTCTTATTATGAACTCAAATAGGAATTAAGTAAGGCGTAAGTCATTTAAGAATTGTAAGGGAATAATGGGACACCGAGGAGAGTTTTTAGGAATGATTTTAGGTGGGTGAGGGAAATAAGAATAATTAATTAATTAATAATATTGATTTTCACATGCAACTAAGGGATCGGGCGACATGTGTATGGGGGAGGTTTTTTCTAATTAAATAAATAAAAAGGGGAATCTAATGAGGGTTTGGGAAACTAATAACTAATAAACTCTATAAAAGGGATGGCAGAGGAGGAGTATCGATCACATCCATCTTGGGTAACATTATGCTATTGAAATTTCATCTTGACTAAACTTTCTCTTGTGCGAGTTGGGATACCTGGCTCAGGTAACGAGTGGTAGCTCTACCTTGCAAGGTGATATGGGTGCTAGATTTTTGTGGTATTGTGTGCATGGACCCTTTGCGGCTTGGGGGGCTCAGGGGGAAGAAGAGTACCTATAGTGTTGGTTGT
Organism: Picea engelmannii; assembly: GCA_009831015.1. Classification (NCBI taxonomy): domain Eukaryota; kingdom Viridiplantae; phylum Streptophyta; class Pinopsida; order Pinales; family Pinaceae; genus Picea; species Picea engelmannii. The sequence goes on along the minus strand of ML777768.1, from coordinate 616,341 downwards.
GAGGTACCGGTGAGGCCACGTCGGTCGAAAAGTGGGACCTGGATGGAGCGAATGCGCTGGGAGGACATCCTCGCCTCGTCTTCATCAGTGAAGGTACGCCTGTTAAATTTGTTACCTGTAATAAAATTTAATATGGACTTGTTTATTTTACTGTATTCAGAAGACAATTTCATTGCCATGAGCTTTACTTGCACATGTATCTCCTGCCTACATTTTCTTTATTCCTTGATTGCATTTTTTTGTTTATTTTTCTCCATAGAGAAGGTCTGGAGGAAGATTGTGTTTTTATATCCTGATTCATTTATCCTATAAGTTATTAGTCTGTCACTAAGCATTCATCCAATAGCCGAATCATTTGTCTTTCACTCCAGTGTTAAATATTTAGATTCAAATGCTCTGCTTTCCTATGCATGGATATTAAGTGAAGGATAACTACTTTTCCCAGCAATTTCCTTATAGTGTACTAGGAAAAATTCCTCTTCATTAATCTGCGATTATTGTGTTTTTATCTCCACATTTTTTGGGGGGAATAACCTTTGCATCCTTGTGGTTGTGTAAGCTGGCCAAGTTGGAATTCTCCTTTGACCCCTATGATAGTAAGCATTCTCTACATTGAACAAATCACCAACAATTCCTATATTCATTATCTTTTAATTTTTATGAGCTGCATCTCCCTTTCTCAAGCACAAACTACCATAGTGTTTCCAATAATATTTGAATTATGCCTGCTGAGAATGTCGTCCACGAGTCTAAGTTCTAGTTGATTTATTTTCGAGATTAAGTGCAGTCTGGTGTGTTGAGTAATTCTTATTAAAATCTTCTGGATTCATAAGTTCTTATTTATTATTGAACATTTATGAAAATATAGAAATGTAAAAGAAAGACTCCTACTTCTGCTTTGTAAAAATATATATAGATACATTTTATCAAAGGTACATTTAGAAGTGTATCTTGGTGGGTAGAACTATATCGACGTTGTCTATCTGCAATTGATTAATTATCATTGTGAATTTGATGTTCAAAAGATCATTTTCATACCTAACTGTTGTACGATGTTTATTGGTTACATTTCTTACCTAACTGTTGGTCAAGAAGACCAGGTAATCTCATAATATAGATTGAATAGTGTAGCGTTTGGATCCATCAATATAAGTCGCATTAGGTGGTGCAGTTGCAACACTAAACCTCCCGTAATTTATCTCTGCAATTTTCTTTTTAATAGACAATGACTTACTCGGCGATTCTCTCAACAAAGGTAGCACCCTAGGCGATTACACAACATTTCACAGCACGATTTTCCATGTGCTTTACCCAGTATTGACACAACAATTTCACCCAAACTTTACACAGCAATTTCACCCAGGTTTTACACTACGATTTACCCCATGCCTCACAACGATTTACACAATACCCACCCATCGATTTTTGGTCTTGACTCTCTGTGTTTTTTTATTGATAAATCTTTGCGTGTTTGATTGATAAATCTCTACGTTTTTTATTGATAAATATCTACCTGCGTTTTTTATTGATAAATATTTGTGTTTGTGAATGACAAACCTCTACGTTTAATGATAAATCCCTACATTTGAATGATAAATCTCTCCCTACGTTTTTGATAAATCTCTGCATTGTGAATGATAACCCTCTACGTTGAATGATAAATCCCTACATTTTGATTGATAAATATCTTACTGTGTTTTTGATAAATATCTGCGCTTGTGAATGATAACCCTCTGCATTTGAATGATAAATCCCTGCGTTTGAGTTGATAAATCTCTACCTGCATTTTTTATAAATCTCTATGTTTGGGAATGATAAACCTTTGTGTTTGAATGATAAATCCCTGCATTTTTTATTGATAAATGTCTTCCTGCGTTTGATTGATAAATATTTGCGTTTTCTTATCATTAATATCAACTTCCCCATGCCCAATGAATAACATTCTGATTTCTACGATGGCCTGTCTAGCTATGATTTTGGGGCACTGTTTCCCAACATTTTCCCCACCTTGATTTAATGATTTACTTTCAGTTACTATTTTTTACACATAGGTTGGATTCATGATGATGGTCTCCTCTAATGTAGCAGTCTTATTTATTAATTTAATGTACAAGTCTTATTTATGGTTTAAGTCTATTGTATGATTCTTAGTTAATGCATTAATTAAATAGTACCAATGGTCGATTATCAATTATGTGGTTTATTTAAGGATAAAGGAGATGCAAATGAATGGCGTTAAGTTTTATTTATAACTGTCGATTTAATGTTATTACCATGTTTTATTATTGATTTCGATCGTTTACTATGATGGTTTTAGATTTAGTTTATTTAAAGGTTTCTCATCATAGACCCCATAGGAGAATGATATGGTGATTAGACAAAGAGGGTCTTCAGTAATAGTTTATATTAATGAGTGGGAATAAAAATGGAGTTCAGAAGATCAACTAATTTATATTAAATTGTTGTCTTAACTTTAAAAGTCTCCATGCTTTTAGTGTAATAGAATTTTCATTGATTTATTAATGTTATAATGTTAAATCATAGCTTGATTGAAAATGGAATTACGACGACTGTCTTATGGTGTAATTGTTTTTTTTAAATGTCCTTGATGTAATTTGGAGTCTTAGGCATCATAATGAAATGAGTTTGTTGTCTTTCTTATCCTCACAACGTAGGAAGTATTGAAGGAATGTCCATAGAAATAGGTGAATTGAATTAGGTGGCCTAAGTGTTATAAAATTCTTGGAGAATATATTTAATTTGGCATATCTTTATGATAGATTTTTTCTTAAATCTACTTACTGTTGTTGGAAGGCATCGTAGAAGAAAATTGCGTCAATCAATTGTTTTATGACATGTGTAATGTACTAATGTAGAATGTTTCGTAGGTAGTAATTGCATCAACTAACTGATGTATGTTCTATAGTAGAATTTCCTATCACGCCATGAATACTTGATAATTAATACTGATGGTTGATCATTGTTTATCTTTTCGCTTCAGTTTATTTGATGTATGGAACTACACCAACAATTATGAACTTTTATGTTGATCATGTGTCGTTGTTATCTATGTCAATGCATTGGCTTTATGTCATTATTGACTTCGATGATGTGTCACTTGAAATTCTTTCAATTTGTGCGAAGATTCTATTATACTAATGGGAAAAAAAACCTTTTTACCTTGTTGTTTGTTGTCATCACAAAGGAGTCATCACATATGGTATCATGGCGGGTTCAACCCTGCGACTGTGGATCACCATGCTTTCCACTGCAGTAAACCCTTGAGTAATAACCTATCGCTAATTAAAACTTAAATGTGTCCATGTGGTTATCTTGATTAGAGGATGCCACATAGGTTTTCATTGTGGTGCCATGAAAGGAGGTGTGATGCCTCCAGAAGTTCCCGCGCCCTCAGAGTCTAACCCCTAAGGGGAAGAACAAGTCCTTGGGATGGATTCAATTGCTGTAAGGGATGATGATGGTCTGACAAGGTCCTTCTAGTGAATGTCAGAGGCCCTGATTCACCAGATGTACCGAGATGAGGCCAGGGTGCCTATACCCCTAAGGTTCCACATCGTGTCCCAACCAATACCGTTAGCATTCACCGAGAACTCGAGAGGGGTAAGTTCTCAAGTCCACAAGTGCCTCAAACGGCTCAGTCATCGAGGCATGGTTAGAGATTATGGAAAGGTTCTTTGCACTTCGATAATATACCTCCAACATGAAGGTATTCATGGTGGTATTCCAAATGAAGGGGAGTGCTCTTCTATGGTGGAAGATGCTCCTGCCGCAATTGAACATGGTCGACGAATACGTGTCATGGGAACTGTTTGAGGAACGGTTCTGAGAGAGGTATATTTATATGGAATTCATTGAGAATCAACTCAATGAGTTCAATGCCTTATGACAGGGCTACCATACGGTGCCCAAGTATGAGTCCCATTTTATGGAGTTGCTTCGGTATGCACCACACCTGAATACTAAGAAACTTAAGGTCAACAGGTTTGTATTTGGCCTTAATGGAAGAATTCATGTGAAGGTTAGGATTTTGGTGCCTCAAACCTTCCATGCCATTGTCCAGAAGGCCCTCATAGTGGAGGAGGAGCTTATCAGCGGGGGTCATAGCAGGACTCCACCGAGACCAGCGGGACAGGTGTCATCTGGTGCACAAAAACATCAGACACCGGCTAGACATTCAACAGAATATCGTGGATTCCAGAGAGAATCCAATTTCACTACACCTCAGTGACCAACACCTCAGCAACAGGCTCCTTACTGAGGACCACATCACCAACAACAACGTTGACTGCAAAAACAACAGTTTAGGCCTATCCAGCAGAACAGATCAGGGTTCTAGGTCGGTGGGCCATCAACTTCTACTTCAGGTACCAAGAGTATTGGACCGAAGAAAGGGTGCTGGACATGTGGGGAACCACATTACCAATGCAACTGCCCAATGGAGAGGACCAAAGCATCTGGATCAGTCAGACCCACTACCATGGGATATTTGGGCAAGGCCCATCGGATTTGTGCAGCAGTGAATAACCGCCAGTCAGATCACTAGTCGACTACACTCAAGATGTCAGGTACCGTCGCTGACTAGACTCTTAGTATTTTGATAAATCTAGGTGATATAGAGAGTTTCATTTCTGGGGCAGCGCTAAAAAGAATTAAGGTAAAGGAATTCAAACAAGACAAGTTTATCTTTGTAGAAATGGATTCGGGAGTCAAACACAAAGTAGGTGGGAAGGTTATGGGCTATATCCTTATCCTGGGAAAGTTTGTCACTAGGGCCAACCTTTACATCATGATCTTAGGATCTTATGACGTCATGATCAGTATGGACTGGCTGGAATCGCTTGAGGCAATACTCAAATATAAGACAAAATGATTGAGCTTGGTCAATGATGAGGGACAAAGACATGTGATTGTAGGTCAGAACCAGGGGGTTTCCCTGAGATTCATCTCTTCCTTACAACTAAGGAAGAGCATGTGCAAGTTATGTAAGTTGTATGTGATCCTTGCATTAAATGAGAAGGGAGTAGAGGAACATCTAGAACACCTTCCAGTGGTGAGAGAGTATGCAGACGTCTTCCTTGAGGACTTACCTGGGATGTCACCGGAAGAAGGCCTTATCTGATGTTGAGCCCTAACTTACAGGAGTTGAAAGTGCAACTGAAGGATTTGTTGGACCTAGGACTTATGTCCAAGTGTTTTTCCTTGGAGTGCTCCTGTTAATTTCATACGGAGGAAGGATGGGTCATGGAGACCCTGCTTGACTATCGTCAAGTGTTCCTTGACGACATTTTGATTTACTCTCGGATGATGGAGGAACATGCCGATAACTTTCACATGGTACTATAGTGTCTACGAGAGAACAAATTGTATGGGAAATTTTCTAAATGCTCGTTTTATCAATCAAAGATTCACTATTTAGGGCATGTCATCTCTGGCGAAGGTATCACCATGGATCCAACAAAGGTTGAGGCTATTATGGAATGGTCTGCACCGACGAATGTCCCTGAAGTGCATAGCTTCATGGGTTTAGTGGGATACTATTGATGGTTCATCGAGTGTTTTTCAAAGATAGAAAATCCAATCACGGAATTGTAGAAGCAGAACAAGAAGTTTGTTTGCACCGATAAATGCACGGAAGTATTTAGGAGGGTCAAGGAGTTGTTGAAAACAACACTGATACTAAAGGTCCCTAACATGGACGTGAACTTCTTGGTATGCACTGATGCATCCAAGGAAGTCTTAGGTAGAGTCTTGATGCAAGACGGTAGAGTGATCACTTACTTCTAGAGAAATTTGAGAAGGCATGAGGAGATATATGTGACACACGATTTGGAGTTGTTAGACATTGTAAACGCCTTGAGAGTTATGAAGTAGGAGATCGAGTCTTCTTGCTGGTGAAACTACATAAAAGTTTGATCAAGTTTGTAAAGGGTGCTAAAATCTCTCCTATGATCATGGGACCCTTAGATATTGTGGAAAAGAAGGGGCCCGTGGCCTATCGACTAGCCTTGCCTGATTCTTTGAGGCGTATGCAGGATGTTTTTCATGTGTCTTTTTGAGACATTATGTTAGTGATCCTACACATGTTATTGATATGAGTACCTTGCAGGTATCAGATGAGGGTTCTCTTATGGCAGATCCAATATTCATCTTAGACCATCGCATTCGACAACTATGACATCGAAAAGTAGATCAGGTTAAGGTCCAATGGGACAATTATAGTCTGCACTCGGTGACCTGGGAGGACACATATGATATCCGTCGGCAGTTTCCATTTTTTTTTGGTAGCTAGACCTGTGATATTCTGATACACTTTATTTTGGCACTTACATACTGTGAAACTTCAGGACAAAGTTTAAAACAAGAGGGGGTGCATGTAACATCCCGCTCTTGCATGCAATGAGCGAACTTATTCTTTCAGGAGACTTGCGTGCAAGTGATCCAGGTTATTATACTATTGCTTGTTTTGTTTATGATTATTATATATTGTGGATTCGATGATATGTCATTTTGTTGTATTTACATAGACAGGTGCTATTGACTGGGTTCTCTTGAGTGTGCAGGACTCTGGACATTGAGGATGTATAGGCATCAATGAAACCACTTGGACTCTGGATCGAGTCACGGAGTGGACTGTTAGGGTTTGAATGTTGTGGATATGACATGTACAAATGATTAGACGTTATGATGATTGATTATTATTGCTGACATGATTTGTTGATGGATGCAGTCTGATGATAGCTTGTCGAACAAAATCACATATGGAGTAGAGGGGTCATGGATGACAACCAGAGAAATTAAGGGAGAGGTGTGGCAACAGCCATGCGACAGCCTACTAGCACTCTCGTCATGGCTCGAACTGTAGGTTAACGATTACCTAGTTTGAGAAGACCCACAATGTTGTGAGGGTAGACTGTGATAGTTTCTCACGATGATTATAAAGGGTGTGCAATAAGGAAGGGGACTTATTCCTTAGAGGCCCTTAGTCTCACACAAGATCACCTGGTGAAGTATTGACTCGAGGGGTTTGACGTCTGCCAAATTCAGTCAAGAGGCGAGTGACACCCTTGGATCACGTAGTGCATATTGAAGGGCACATCACGCAAAGAAAATAGAAAGAGGTGAGTGGCACCCTTGGATCACGTAGTGCGTCTTGAAGGTAACATCATGATTTTAACTGATAATTTAATAAACCTAGTGCCTAGAAAACTATGCCTCCTTAGGACCTGGTCGGCCTTAAAATATATGATGGTATGAGTAAAAAATTAATAACTAAAAGTTCCCTTAAAAATTGTCGCCCAACCTAGTGAAATTAAAACCTAGGTCTAAGTAGAACATGTGGATAAAAAAATAAAAATAAAAACTAAATAAACATGCAACAAGAAGGGGGGTAAGAAATTCAAACTTAATTATTAAAGTAAAAATTATAATGGAGGATTAAATTTATTAAAAGGGTAAATGGTTGTTTTTATCTACACTTGCTAAATTGATTTTTAGTTAAAAAAGAAAAGGGGGAAACTTAAAATAAAAGGAAACTTAAAGAAAAAAGAAAACTTAATGAAAAGGGAAAACTTAAATAAAAAGGGAAACTTAATGAAAAGGGGAAACTTAAAGAAAAAGTTGGAGGTCTAACTTCGTAAGGAATCTAGCCTTTGGAACTTTCTATTTATGAACTCAACTAGGAATTAAGTAAGGCGTAAGTCATTTAAGAATTGTAAGGGAATAATGGGACACCGAGGAGCGCTTTTAGGAACTCTTTTAGGTGGGTGAGGGAAATAAGAATAATTAATTAATTAATAAAATTGATTTTTTGGTGCAACTAGGGGATCGGGCGACATGTTTAAGGGGGAGGGTTTTCCTAATTAAATAAATAACAAGGGGAATCTAATGAAGGTTTGGGAAACTAATGAATAAGAAACTCTATAAAAATGATGGCGGAGGAGGAGTATGGATCACATATGGATTGTGTAACATTATGCTGTTGAAATTTCATCTTGACTAAACTTTCTCTTATGGGATTTGGGATACCCATCTTGAGTAACGAGTGGTAGCTCAACCTTGCGAGGCGAGTTGGGTGCTAGCATTATGTGGTATTGTGTGCATGTCCCCTTTATGGCTCGGGGGGCTCAGGGGGAAGAAGTGTACCCCTAGTGTTGGCTTGGAGGTATCGATGTGGTCACATTGGTTGGCAAGCGGGATCTAGATGGAGCGAACACGTTGGGAGGAAATCCTTGCCTCGTCATCATTGGTGAAGGTACACATGTTAAAGTTTTTACTTGTAATAAAATGTAATATGCACTTATTTATTTTACTGTACTCGAAAGACAATTCCATTGCCATGCGATTTCCTTGCACATGTATCTCCTGTCTACATTTTCTTTATTCCTTGATTGCATTATTTTGTTTATTATTCTCCACAGAGAAGGTCTAGATGCAAATTGTGTTTTTATTTACTGATTCTCTTATCCTATAAGTTATTAGTCCGTGCATGAGCAGTCGACCAGGAGCCGAATCGACTGTCTTTCACTTAGGTGTTAAAGATTTAGATTCAAATGCCCTACTTTCTTGTGCATGGATAATAAGTGAAGGATAATTACTCTTCCCAATAATTTTCTTACAGTGTACCATGAAAAATTCCTCTTCATTAATCTACGATTATTGTGTTTCTATCTCCTTGTTTTTTTGGGGGAATAACCTTTGCGTCCCTGTAGTTGTGTAAGCTGGACAAGTTGGGATTCTCCTTTAACCCCTGAGATAGTAAGCATTCTCTACGTTGAACAAATCACCAACAATTCCTATATTCATTATCTTTTAATTTTTATGAGTTGCATCTCCCTTTCTGGAGCACAAACTACTATAGTGTTTCTGATCATATTTGAATTATGCTTGTTGAGAATTTTGTCCACAAGTCTAAGTTTTGGTTGATTTATTTTTTAGATTAAGTGCAGTCTGATGTGTTGAGTAATTATTATTAAAATATTTTGTATTCATAAGTTCTTATTTATTATTGAACATTTATGAAAATATAGAAACAAAAAAGAAATCCTTCTACTTCTGCTTTGTAAAAATATATATAGATACATTTTATCAAAGGCTCATTTAGAAGTGTATCTCGATGGGTAGAACTATATCGACATTGTCTATCTACAATTGATTAATTATCATTGTGAATTTGATGTTCAGAAGGTCATTTTCATACCTAACTGTTGTCTGATGTTTATTGGTTACATTTCTCACCTAACTGTTGGTCAAGAAGACCAGGTAATCTCATAATATGGATTGATAAATATTTTTTTGCATTTTTGATAAATCTTTGCATTGTGAATGATAACCCTCTGCATTGAATGATAAATCCCTGCGTTTTGATTGGTAAATCTATGCCTGCATTTTTGATAAATCTTCGCGTTTGTGAATGATAAACCTCTGTGTTTGAATGATAAATCCCTTCATTTGGATTGATAAATCTCTGTGTGCATTTGGGAATGATAAACCTTTGTGTTTGAATGATAAATCCCTTCTTTTTTGATTAATAAATCTCTGTCTACGTTTGATTGATAAATCTTTTTGTTTTATTATGATTAATCTTAGTGTCCCCATGCCCAGCGAATAGCATTTTGATTTATGCAATGGCCTGTCTAGCTGTGATTTTGGGGACCTGTTTCCCAACGTTTTTCCTCCTTGATTTAATAATTTACTTTGAGTTACTATTTTTTACACGTAGGTTGGATTAATGATGGTAGTGTCTTCTAATGTAGCAGTCTTATTTATTTATTTAATGTATAAGTCTTATTTATGGTTTAAGTCTATTGTACGATTCTTATTTAATGCATTGATTAAATAGTACCAATGGTCGGTTATCAATTCTGTGGTTTATTTAAGGATAAAGGAAATGTAAACGAATGAGTGTAGTTTTTATTTATAACTGTCAATTTAATGTTATTACCATGGTTTATTATTGATTTCGATCATTGACTATGATGGTTTTAGATTTAGTTTATTTAAAGGTTTATAATCATAGACCCCATAGGAGAATGATATGGTGATTAGACAAAGAGGGTCTTGAGTAATAGTTTATATTAATGAGTGGGAATAAAATTAGAGTTCACAAGATCAACTAATTTATATTAAATTGTTGTCTTAACTTTAAAATTCTCCATGCTTTTAGTGTAATATAATGTTCATTGATTTATTAATGTTATAATGTTAAATCATAGATTTATTTAAAATGGAATTACAACGACTGCCTTATTGTGTAATTGTTGTTTTTAAACGTTCTTGATGTAATTTGGAGTCTTAGGAATCACAACGAAATGATTGTATTGTCTTTGTTATCCTCACAACATAGGAAGTATTGAAGGAATGTCCATAGAAATAGGTGAATGGAATTAGGTTGCCTAAGTATTATAAAATTATTGGCGAATATATTTAATTTGGCATATCTTTATGATAGATTTTTTCTTAAAGCTACTTACTATTGTTGGAAGGCATTGTAGACGGAAAATGTGTCAATCAATTGTTTTATGACATGTGTAATTTAATAATGTAGAATGTTTCGTAGGTAGTAATTGTGTCAATTAATTGATGTATGTTATGTAGTATAATTTCATGTCGCACCATGAATACTTGATAATTAATATTGATGGTTGATCATTGCTTATCTTTTCGCTTCAGTTTATTTGATGTATGGAACTGCGTCGATAATTATGAACTTTTATGTTGATCATGTGTCGATAAAGCATGGAAGAATGCAACTGAGTTCATAAAACTTGCCAAAATTATGAGGACCTGACATAACCATCGGCCAAGATTGAAGTGCCCCACCATCTTGACATTTTTTTGTTTGCCTATGAATTTCTTTGTGTGGAGGATACAAAAAGAATGTGTTAAGTTTACCTCCTTGATATTTATTCACAAATAAGATGAAAACAACCTTACCATTCTCTAGAAACTTTTCAAAATATGAACATTCCATCCAATATGCAATCCTATCATAATACGTGCAATTACCAACATAGGATTGTTCGAAATAATTCACAGACAACAAATATTCCTAATAAGAATAAAGTATTATATTATCATGGAAAGAATCATGTAAAAAGGTACGATCAAGATTGTGAGAACTTATCGTGATTTTTGATTGGAAAAGAAGTGTCCCATTCTCTTGAAACTTATCATTGAGCTTGAATGCTTCGACATTAACTACTTGAGATGAAATAAATGGAAAAACCAACATATTTGAATAATCATCATGATATCAGTGTTTGGTTGATTGTAATTTTCAATCTCAAAAAATTGATTATGGAAAAATGCAGATTCTTCTTTAAACACAAATTTTGATGAATCAGTGGAAGACACAATTTGATACCATTTTAAACCATTCCTTAATTCCCCCATAGATAACTGATTAGAATAAGAAGTAATATGATCATGAGTGGAAATTTTCCATAAGAAAATTACCATAATTAGATGATTCATTACTAGTTTAATCAATGTTGTGTTATCTCTTACTATTTTATATTGAACCTATTCACACAAGTGAGGGGAAGTTTTACTGACAACAATATTACCAAATTCACATTCCATCTCTTTTACTTCAGAAAAAATTGTAATATCTTGGAGAGTTTGACCATGGTCTCCTTTTGAATTCAATGTTCCTTCCTCATTAGAAAAATACATTGTTGGAAAAGAAATATCAGAAGCGACAATTGTATCTTGTAAAATGTCATGCTACTCCTGATCTACCAAAATGAAGGAAGTTGACAAAAAATGTGGTGCTTTAATGACTTCAATATCATCATGAACTTTTAAACCATCTTAAGGTTGAGTATTAGTGCTCAATTCATATTGGTTAACCATTAATCGATGTTGCTTGTCTGAGAGAGAAACGAGATATTGAAACCATTCATCAATAAGAGGAATTTCTTTCAGAGGGAATCTAGTACAAACATGTATGAACCTAATTGCAAAATCCTTGAATGATTCATCATTTTCTTTCCTTAAGAAATTTAATTCTTCACCCAATTCATCATAATCATAATTTCTAAAATCTGATAAAAACTCAATTACAAACTCAGACCAATAATGGATAGAATTAGCTCAAAAGGAATCAAACCAATATTTAACCCGGCCTAGAAAAGTGAGGGAAAACAACCTACATATGAGATTGAGATCAATGATATTATTCTTTAAGCACTTATAACAAAATTTAGAAATATGGTCTATTGCAGATGTGTTCCATTCACCTTCAAAGGTGAGTTCTGAAAAGAGATCAGTTGTCTTGTTGAGAATAACTGGTAATGAGACATTGAAAGCATGTTCCAACACAGTGATTTGGGCAGGAGCCATGAAAAAATAAGAAATTGAAGAAATTGACTCCAAATAGTTACCTTGTCATCTAATCTGCCTTCTAGTGCATTACAAGATGACACATAAGAAAAATTTATAAATATGGAATTATGATAGACTAAGGGGTGAAACATTTAATCATTAAAGTTACCTCGGCCCTCCATCTAGCGTCATTTGTTGACGGACATTTATGACACACCATAAACGAGAAGGGAATAGTCTAGTCCGAGGTTGTCTAAATAATCCAAGCCGTTTGGAATAACTACCCCTGATGTGTTTAACGACTCCGCTAGCCAATAAAGGGATCTAATCTAAACTACTAAAATAAAATAAATAAATATGCATTAACGAAGATCTACTATATACATTCACTATTCTCACTTTTATATACAACATATACAAATAAACAGGTGCAATATTTATAGAAACCTTGTAAACTAGTTTGTACAAGAGAACTGAATCTCAAGAAAAATTAAATAGATCTAAAACATACTACTAATCTAATTTTAACCTTGAAACTAAAAAAAAATAAAAAAAAATGAATGTAAATAATAATGTTTTAACTTAAATAAACAAATTATTTAAGCTTAAATGTTAATTCACATTCACAAAATATAAATCAAAACAAATAGAAAATAATTAACCTATAACTAACCAGTATTTAAAGAGAACTTTTGGTTGTGCCTTCATGTATAACACTGCTCCAACAACATGTCTGCTAAGAGAAATCTATAGCAGAAGGTTGTATAATTCTAATATTGTGACAGTGTCAGGATAAAAATCACTTTAACTGTCAATTTAAATCTTATTTAAAATGCAGAAAGAACAACTTTCAAATCATTATTCTTAGTGAAGATATAATAGACTAATCGACAATAAGAAAATTCTCAATTGAACAATTATATCTTTACAAATCTCAATTACATGAATAAATTCAATATAATACAATATTTGTATCAAAATAATACAATCACCAAGATCAAGATAATTGGGATAATAGATTTTTAAAGATTGACAAAATTAATACATAAATGATAGCAATTAACCATGTATTGATAAAACAGACTAAATATAATTTAAATCAATGCATAATCAATTACTCAAAGAATATGAAGATATTATAATGAAAGAAAAACAATTCTAATCACATGACAAAAGCCATTAAGCAATCTGGAATTTCATATACTTCTTCGAAAATACTGGTCCATTCTCCCAAAATTCCAACCATCTATTACTCATTTTGAAAAGAAAAAGTTTACAAAATAAATAATATACAAAAAAGAAAGGATAAAATCCTCCTCTTAATTTCTTGGATCTCTGTAGGCTCTGAACTTCCTCATATATTTATTCAATGAATGAACAGTCTGAGTGTCACTAACAATTTCCGCCACCTCAAATTTCCCTCATAAAGAAACAAAACTATCTCTCAAATCGCACATTGTTTTGGGAAAAATCTCTCTATTAAACTAAATGGGTCCATTCTGCAGATGGGTTTTCAATCGTTTGTTCAGATTCCTCACGGTTTGGCCGCAATGAGTCCCACAAAATTGTCTATCTGTTCTTGAACGCATTTCCAAATCTTATCTGTTGTTTCTCATAAATTATTTGCAACAATCCAATTTTATTTTTGGATCAATTATCTTGAATGTATTTAGATAATAAAATCAAGCCATGATCAGATCTGTACCAAATATCCCATAATAGAAGCTTTGGTAGACTTTAATGCATGTACCATTTAATTAGTTCTGATACAATGAAATGTGATATTTAATTAACTGAGCGTTATCTAATTGTTAGACTTGGTAGATAATGGTTGAATTTTTGGTTTGTGAATTTCATTTTACCTCTGCAAATAATTTTACTAATAGTAAATATCCAACCAGAATATCCCATTCAAATCCAAATAATTTCTCATTCAAAACTTGTTAGGATGGAGTTTGGAAATCAATCTTTCTGCATTTTACCATCGTGAAGATATATTAGTTGATCACCGTCTTGTAAAGTATCCACTTCTTTAATGAACCCTATCATCACACTTTGCATGCACAAAGACTCTTCCTTGAGTCTTAATTCAACTCATTTATTTAGTTGAGAATAGTATCACTTGAATTAAGGTGGTGAATTTAAATCAAATGCGTTGACCCTTCTTGTAAAAGGAAGTGCTCTTTTATTTAAATTTTTACCAGAATATTACCAATTCTTGTTGATTGAAAGGTTAATGCACTGGTTGAAAGTAGTGACATCGACGATGTCCTGAATTTTATATTAAATTTAAATATGATCAATTATCCAAGCAAGCCTTTACTCTTTAAATTAGTTTTATCTTATACAATGGATGATAATGTAATCCCCCTTATACATTGTTTATATATTAGAGTCTTGAGTTCAACACCATTATTGAGTGACAATTGGTTAATTGAGATTAATTAAATTTATGTGTATACACTTAACAAATGTCATTAATAAAGGGATTGTATCCAATCTTTGGGGTAAAAAAAATAGGGGAAAACAAGTTTTTATTTCCAATTGTGCATAATGAGGATGAAAAACTTATGGAAAAACTCAATTCTATTACTCCACTGGTCCACAATTTTTTTAAGAAAAATGATTGTATGGAATGCAAGTTTTAAACTCATTTTCCTTTCGTAAGTGTCATGATATATAGTTTAAGTTTTAATTCTGTTATATGACAAGTCATGGAATTGGTATTTAGTTCCATTACTATCACATCATATGATTGAAGTGATAAGGAAGTATTAAATAAAGTAAATAAATAATGTGTTGGATGACGCGTTGGTTGCATACTTAGTGAATTATACATTGATATGAAAATAAATATTTAATAGTTTAACACTGGGTCATTATATGATAATAGATTTAGTTTATATAGAGTTTTCTTATCATAGTCCCCATATATGATTGATATGATGAATAGATAATAGAAATATTAAGGAATATTGTTGAATGGAATAATGATGATTAGAATGAATTCTCTATCTGATACTAATATTGTACTTATGATCTTGTGGTTTTTATTAATATTTATGTATTATTCTCTTACTCAAACTTACACTGAATATTGCTTGAAAGATTGATTACGAAAAGTATTTTATTCTATTGCAATAGGAAGAATTGATGTTTAAGTATGGTTGATTAATCTAGTCTTGAATCTCGGCTTGTGATTGGATTAATGGGATTTAGATACCTCCTCGTTCCTAAGAACAGTGGCCAGTCCTGAGACCTTAAGTGGTCAAAATCAATCGAATGAATCCTAGAATTGAGTGTTGATTATGTTTCCTAGATGTCCTAACCTTGCAGGATAGGTTGGGAAGGTAGTATCCTTATGTTATCTTTATGTGATATGGCTGATTGAATGATAGTGATGTTTCTTTTAGTCATTTGTGATGAAAATTGATTGTGTAGTTATTAATATATGTTGTGACACATGTCACTAGTCGTAACTTTGTTTTTCAAAAAAAAAAAATATTACCTCTTTTGTACTCACTATTTGTTGTCGTAACAGAGGGTTCATTACATATGGTATCAGAGCGGGTTCAACCCTACAACTTTGGACCGTTATGCCTTCGACTTTGTTAAAAAAATGATTAAAACTATATTGCTAATTAAAAATTTGAAAATTGTCCATGCAGGTTGTTGCAGCCGCCTTTGTTTTTCTAGCCTGTCACAAATTTCATGTCTTAATGCTCAAAATCGAAAGATAGTTTTCATATTTTCCGTCTGTGGTTTCAAAATCTCTGAAGTCTTATCACGCAAGAAGCGATGATTATTGTACTCTCGATGCGAGTCCTACTCTTCGGCAAAAAGTTTTCCCTTTTTTGTTCTACCTAGGGATTTCGCATGTTGGATAACATAGATCACGTAGTTCACAAGTCCCGAGCAATGAAATGGCGAAATCGCTTTAAAGTTTCACCCAGGGCAGTAACGAGAGTAAAGTTTTCCTAAATCACGATTAAACATTATCAGTTTTTTGTGCCTCGGCATTCACTAAATCCAAAACTCTCAGTGTCATATCCCCGACAGCCGAAACCACGAAGTCCGTATGTTAGTAACCCGTGTTAAGGTTAAAGTAAAAAACTAAGCCATGGTTAAGTTCCGTCAGCAATTCGCCACTCGGGGTGTTCTCTTTTAAAAAACTACACTGTCTAAGCTAGAGTCGCGAAGTCGCGATAAAGATACGAACGTAATTAATTAAACACTTAATCCAAGTTTACCTTCCCTTTTAATTAAAACGTATTATCACGATCTCGTGATTTCGCAGCTCGGCATGAAAACTTCCCGGAAACTTACCTTCAAAGCTCCGAGTCGCGATATGGAGAATATAAATAATTACATAATTAATTAAGCTCCTAGTCACAATTACATTTTTGTTAACCAATATCAATCATCGCAGTTTTGGGGGGTAGAGGTTCAAAGGGTTAAAGCAAAATTCTCGATACAACGAGTGCCGAAAGACTAATTAACGTTGGTAAAACCGGATTAGTTAATCTAAATCAATATCTCTCGTGTTTTGATGCTTGCACGATTTATGAGGTAGTCTTGTTTTTTACATACGCCAACTGACATTTCAAACCGCCAAAATTTATGGCATTAATTATGAAATAAGGCAAATCGACAAATAAAGATTGGGTTTTTATTGCTAAATTTATTTCTAAACATGATTTGATGGATCTATTCTGAAAAGTATCAAGTTTTTGAATATATATAAAGTTGTATTTGTTATAACAAGTTCATTTTTATATTACGCAGAGCACACTTTCTCAGTGAGCTAACTCCTATATGTATACATATTTTTATTGCAGAAGAGCTAAAGCAAGATCTCTCGCCATGGCCCCGCGAAAAGCAGCCAAAGCCAACATTGAGGTTTCGGGACAAGGTTTGGAAAACGTAGTTGATACTTCACCTCGAAGCGTTGACTCAGTCCCAAACTAGTCGTTCGTTTCTGATGTTCTACAGGCTGAATTAGTGGATTATTTTGATGACTCCAATGACAATGAAAAAGACGACATAACCACCAAGTATAAGATCGTCATTCAATCGAGAATGCATAAAGTAGCGGCCAGGCCATGATTTATCCCCTATTATGACATGGTCCGATGGGCATTAGACCATGTGGACATACCAACCAGAACCATCATGAATGAGCAGAAGGTCACCATCGAGACTTTCAGACCTGAGCATTTGCAAGATATGTACAAGTTTCCCACAGCGTCCGACTTTACATATGGTGTTGAATTCTTAGACAAGTTCAAACAGAAGGATTGTGTGCAGTATGACAAGACCATGTCTAGGTTAATAAGAGATTGGGTTTCGCACCTTGCGAAGTTCAGAGAAAACAATCATGGTATATATTCAATAGCTTCCTTGGAACCACAGTTCAAGTATGTAGCTATGATGACATGCATATTATATGGGAGAGAAGACACCTGACATTTCTTTCTTCCATGGGTACCTCTAATATTTCAAGTCATCGAAGGTTGTTCCTTCGACTGGGCAAAAATGATGTCTAATAGCTTGACCAGCCGGGTTACAGAGTATCGGGCGTAGAAGGAGAGTGGAAAGACTTCTTCATTTTTTATGTCTGCATACAATATGGATGCCGTGTGTTTTTTAGCACCATTTCCCTTAATGAGCTAGAGTTGGAATCTAGCAGAGGACGAGCCCATCCACATCTATCATTCGAAATTATGGGAAAGCAAAGCGGCAGATTTTGTATATGAAATCTTCAACTGGGTTATGGTGCCTCTACATGTCACTATTTTCGGTCACCCACCACCCAGGATCTCGAACAGTATAGTGATGAATTTGAGCAGCATAGTTGACTGGTATGTAGAAGCCGAATTCTCATATCTCAAAGTTTTCAGGGCTTCTGTTCCCCTACATGCATTGCCATTATTCATTCCCGACAAGCTGGCTTGTCGTGAGGTTGCTAGACAAACAGTAATCGGTGGCATCAACAAGGAGCTGAAGGGATACTCGAATAAGGTATGGCCATCTTTTCCTATTCATTTAAATTCATATTCCTTATTAGATTTCGGGCATCCTAAAGCTGAGGCAGCAACCCTGGAAGACCTAAATTTGGTGCTTATCGAGTTCAAGAAGCACAATCTACAAAGGGTCGTGAGTAATCATTTGGCCAGTTGCGGACTCAAGAGATTTGAGCACGAGAATTCACCCTCGGATGACATTTTCTTAGGCACAAGATCCTATGCCAAGATTCTAGCTCGAATACAAACCTTGGCACCTGAGGAGAGAGCCGATGTTCTGAAGTTCCAAGAACATCGACGCAGTTATCTTCGTGCAGTGTTGCGGGGTGAGAATCCGAGTACAGCGGAGGCGAAACAAAAAGATGCTGAAGGCTCCAAAGATGGGACACCTGGTCAAGAAAAACACCAGGATGGGGAAGAGAAAAATAAGAGTCTGAAAGCAGAGATAAAGACTCCCAACCCGCCGAAGAAGAAGAGTCTGGTTACTACTCTGGGACAATCGGAGAACCTATCACATCAGTTACTCCCTTGCAGTCAACTCAGGGAAATATTGACACAGGGTGGATCTTCAATGAAGAGTTGAGGCCTATAAGGGTGGAAGAGCTCCCTCTGAATGAGGTCTTCTTCGATAAGAAGATAAAGGCAGTGGTAAAGAGAGAATTCTATCAGGAAGGGGAATCAACAGCCAAGAAATACAAAGTTATAATTGATGGGAAAGACAAGAGGAATGAACAATTCATGACTGAAATAGCAGGCACATTAGGAGCATATGCCATGGCGAATCAATTTTCAGTCGGGCTTTTAAAAAACCAGCTGAAATGAAAAAATCACCTCATCAAAACCCTAGAGTCTAGACTAGCCACTGCAGAGGACGCTGCCAAGGACCAGGTGAGTGTAGGAATAGAGCAAGCCAGGTTGGCCGATAAAAATGAGATAGAGCTACTCAAGACTAAGCTCGAACAAGCACAGTTGGCGGTTCGAGATGGTCAGACACAAGTGAGCTAGAAAAAAGATTTGACCAAACAGCTACAAGCAAGGGTGGAAATCGTCAAAAGTAAAGTGATAAATATCTGGATATTCCAGTCGTAGGCGATGGAGATTTGGAGCAGAGTCTCTGTGGCCCAAAAAAATTTACTTACCAAGGTAGAGGTGATTTGGGACAACTTCTTGTTGGTCAATCAAGTTTTGGAGAATTTAACTGCTAGAGAAAGGGATGCTGGAGCAACACGGGTCACCTTCCAAGAGGCTGTGATAGCCACAAACAACAGGGATTCAGGAAGTGCTCCCAGGTTCACCATTTTGGAGCAGACCAAAGGAAACATTCTATTGAAAGAATGGGAGCACAGCATCTCGGAAGGCAAGCTGCAAGCCAAGAGAGTAACGAAATCCTTAGAAGAGGATTTTAGCTCTATAGATGGTAATCTGCTAGGCATTGATAGCGGAGGTAATTTCGAGGCATTGATTCAGATGAATATGGAAAAAATCTCTCTTGAATTAAATGAAAAAGGGGAAAGGGATTCAGTCAAGATCTCCCATGTGACTATGGCAGACATAGTCCAAATAGACAAATGTATGATTAAACCAAGCGCACAATTATGAGCTATCGACATCATAGACAGACAGAAGGAGGACAGGATGTCGCAATTAGCCCAAGATTGTTACTCTTTTGAATCCAATTGTCAAATAGAACCGTCAAGGCTGATATCTCAGCTGGTTGAAATATGTGTCACCTGTACCGAGCACGCACGTGGACAAGCTTCTGGCACCAAGTAAAGACAAAGAAGAAGAAATGGAATGATTGCTCTCCTCCCAATCATAACTAAAAATTTTGTAATGATTGAGATTCCATCTTATTGTAAAACTGTATAAACATACCATAGAAAGAAAGAAAAAGGGTTGGACCTGTTTATGTTGATTGTAACAGAGGTTTTACATTTTGAGAGTTAATATAAAGCAAATCTGAAGATTTTCAATTCCGTCATGACTGTGTTATGAGTTTGTTTTCTTGTATCTCATATTTTGTTTCATTTCATATTCGTATCTGATGAATGCTTCGCTATAATTTAGTACAACCTCTACTATAGTGAATAAATTTCTTAACCGGGACCTGAGCCAGGGTAACTACTAAATCCTTTATCATTCCCATACACTTAACCCTTTTGGAGATCTTTACTCTTTTGACTCAAGAAGGGTTAAGTGTATGGGAATGATAAAGGATTTAGTAGTTACCCTGGCTCAGGTCCCTGATTCATCATTTTCTTTCCTTAAGAAATTTAATTCTTCACCCAATTCATCATAATCATAATTTCTAAAATCTGATAAAAACTCAATTACAAACTCAGACCAATAATGGATAGAATTAGCTCAAAAGGAATCAAACCAATATTTAACCCGGCCTAGAAAAGTGAGGGAAAACAACCTACATATGAGATTGAGATCAATGATATTATTCTTTAAGCACTTATAACAAAATTTAGAAATATGGTCTATTGCAGATGTGTTCCATTCACCTTCAAAGGTGAGTTCTGAAAAGAGATCAGTTGTCTTGTTGAGAATAACTGGTAATGAGACATTGAAAGCATGTTCCAACACAGTGATTTGGGCAGGAGCCATGAAAAAATAAGAAATTGAAGAAATTGACTCCAAATAGTTACCTTGTCATCTAATCTGCCTTCTAGTGCATTACAAGATGACACATAAGAAAAATTTATAAATATGGAATTATGATAGACTAAGGGGTGAAACATTTAATCATTAAAGTTACCTCGGCCCTCCATCTAGCGTCATTTGTTGACGGACATTTATGACACACCATAAACGAGAAGGGAATAGTCTAGTCCGAGGTTGTCTAAATAATCCAAGCCGTTTGGAATAACTACCCCTGATGTGTTTAACGACTCCGCTAGCCAATAAAGGGATCTAATCTAAACTACTAAAATAAAATAAATAAATATGCATTAACGAAGATCTACTATATACATTCACTATTCTCACTTTTATATACAACATATACAAATAAACAGGTGCAATATTTATAGAAACCTTGTAAACTAGTTTGTACAAGAGAACTGAATCTCAAGAAAAATTAAATAGATCTAAAACATACTACTAATCTAATTTTAACCTTGAAACTAAAAAAAAATAAAAAAAAATGAATGTAAATAATAATGTTTTAACTTAAATAAACAAATTATTTAAGCTTAAATGTTAATTCACATTCACAAAATATAAATCAAAACAAATAGAAAATAATTAACCTATAACTAACCAGTATTTAAAGAGAACTTTTGGTTGTGCCTTCATGTATAACACTGCTCCAACAACATGTCTGCTAAGAGAAATCTATAGCAGAAGGTTGTATAATTCTAATATTGTGACAGTGTCAGGATAAAAATCACTTTAACTGTCAATTTAAATCTTATTTAAAATGCAGAAAGAACAACTTTCAAATCATTATTCTTAGTGAAGATATAATAGACTAATCGACAATAAGAAAATTCTCAATTGAACAATTATATCTTTACAAATCTCAATTACATGAATAAATTCAATATAATACAATATTTGTATCAAAATAATACAATCACCAAGATCAAGATAATTGGGATAATAGATTTTTAAAGATTGACAAAATTAATACATAAATGATAGCAATTAACCATGTATTGATAAAACAGACTAAATATAATTTAAATCAATGCATAATCAATTACTCAAAGAATATGAAGATATTATAATGAAAGAAAAACAATTCTAATCACATGACAAAAGCCATTAAGCAATCTGGAATTTCATATACTTCTTCGAAAATACTGGTCCATTCTCCCAAAATTCCAACCATCTATTACTCATTTTGAAAAGAAAAAGTTTACAAAATAAATAATATACAAAAAAGAAAGGATAAAATCCTCCTCTTAATTTCTTGGATCTCTGTAGGCTCTGAACTTCCTCATATATTTATTCAATGAATGAACAGTCTGAGTGTCACTAACAATTTCCGCCACCTCAAATTTCCCTCATAAAGAAACAAAACTATCTCTCAAATCGCACATTGTTTTGGGAAAAATCTCTCTATTAAACTAAATGGGTCCATTCTGCAGATGGGTTTTCAATCGTTTGTTCAGATTCCTCACGGTTTGGCCGCAATGAGTCCCACAAAATTGTCTATCTGTTCTTGAACGCATTTCCAAATCTTATCTGTTGTTTCTCATAAATTATTTGCAACAATCCAATTTTATTTTTGGATCAATTATCTTGAATGTATTTAGATAATAAAATCAAGCCATGATCAGATCTGTACCAAATATCCCATAATAGAAGCTTTGGTAGACTTTAATGCATGTACCATTTAATTAGTTCTGATACAATGAAATGTGATATTTAATTAACTGAGCGTTATCTAATTGTTAGACTTGGTAGATAATGGTTGAATTTTTGGTTTGTGAATTTCATTTTACCTCTGCAAATAATTTTACTAATAGTAAATATCCAACCAGAATATCCCATTCAAATCCAAATAATTTCTCATTCAAAACTTGTTAGGATGGAGTTTGGAAATCAATCTTTCTGCATTTTACCATCGTGAAGATATATTAGTTGATCACCGTCTTGTAAAGTATCCACTTCTTTAATGAACCCTATCATCACACTTTGCATGCACAAAGACTCTTCCTTGAGTCTTAATTCAACTCATTTATTTAGTTGAGAATAGTATCACTTGAATTAAGGTGGTGAATTTAAATCAAATGCGTTGACCCTTCTTGTAAAAGGAAGTGCTCTTTTATTTAAATTTTTACCAGAATATTACCAATTCTTGTTGATTGAAAGGTTAATGCACTGGTTGAAAGTAGTGACATCGACGATGTCCTGAATTTTATATTAAATTTAAATATGATCAATTATCCAAGCAAGCCTTTACTCTTTAAATTAGTTTTATCTTATACAATGGATGATAATGTAATCCCCCTTATACATTGTTTATATATTAGAGTCTTGAGTTCAACACCATTATTGAGTGACAATTGGTTAATTGAGATTAATTAAATTTATGTGTATACACTTAACAAATGTCATTAATAAAGGGATTGTATCCAATCTTTGGGGTAAAAAAAATAGGGGAAAACAAGTTTTTATTTCCAATTGTGCATAATGAGGATGAAAAACTTATGGAAAAACTCAATTCTATTACTCCACTGGTCCACAATTTTTTTAAGAAAAATGATTGTATGGAATGCAAGTTTTAAACTCATTTTCCTTTCGTAAGTGTCATGATATATAGTTTAAGTTTTAATTCTGTTATATGACAAGTCATGGAATTGGTATTTAGTTCCATTACTATCACATCATATGATTGAAGTGATAAGGAAGTATTAAATAAAGTAAATAAATAATGTGTTGGATGACGCGTTGGTTGCATACTTAGTGAATTATACATTGATATGAAAATAAATATTTAATAGTTTAACACTGGGTCATTATATGATAATAGATTTAGTTTATATAGAGTTTTCTTATCATAGTCCCCATATATGATTGATATGATGAATAGATAATAGAAATATTAAGGAATATTGTTGAATGGAATAATGATGATTAGAATGAATTCTCTATCTGATACTAATATTGTACTTATGATCTTGTGGTTTTTATTAATATTTATGTATTATTCTCTTACTCAAACTTACACTGAATATTGCTTGAAAGATTGATTACGAAAAGTATTTTATTCTATTGCAATAGGAAGAATTGATGTTTAAGTATGGTTGATTAATCTAGTCTTGAATCTCGGCTTGTGATTGGATTAATGGGATTTAGATACCTCCTCGTTCCTAAGAACAGTGGCCAGTCCTGAGACCTTAAGTGGTCAAAATCAATCGAATGAATCCTAGAATTGAGTGTTGATTATGTTTCCTAGATGTCCTAACCTTGCAGGATAGGTTGGGAAGGTAGTATCCTTATGTTATCTTTATGTGATATGGCTGATTGAATGATAGTGATGTTTCTTTTAGTCATTTGTGATGAAAATTGATTGTGTAGTTATTAATATATGTTGTGACACATGTCACTAGTCGTAACTTTGTTTTTCAAAAAAAAAAAATATTACCTCTTTTGTACTCACTATTTGTTGTCGTAACAGAGGGTTCATTACATATGGTATCAGAGCGGGTTCAACCCTACAACTTTGGACCGTTATGCCTTCGACTTTGTTAAAAAAATGATTAAAACTATATTGCTAATTAAAAATTTGAAAATTGTCCATGCAGGTTGTTGCAGCCGCCTTTGTTTTTCTAGCCTGTCACAAATTTCATGTCTTAATGCTCAAAATCGAAAGATAGTTTTCATATTTTCCGTCTGTGGTTTCAAAATCTCTGAAGTCTTATCACGCAAGAAGCGATGATTATTGTACTCTCGATGCGAGTCCTACTCTTCGGCAAAAAGTTTTCCCTTTTTTGTTCTACCTAGGGATTTCGCATGTTGGATAACATAGATCACGTAGTTCACAAGTCCCGAGCAATGAAATGGCGAAATCGCTTTAAAGTTTCACCCAGGGCAGTAACGAGAGTAAAGTTTTCCTAAATCACGATTAAACATTATCAGTTTTTTGTGCCTCGGCATTCACTAAATCCAAAACTCTCAGTGTCATATCCCCGACAGCCGAAACCACGAAGTCCGTATGTTAGTAACCCGTGTTAAGGTTAAAGTAAAAAACTAAGCCATGGTTAAGTTCCGTCAGCAATTCGCCACTCGGGGTGTTCTCTTTTAAAAAACTACACTGTCTAAGCTAGAGTCGCGAAGTCGCGATAAAGATACGAACGTAATTAATTAAACACTTAATCCAAGTTTACCTTCCCTTTTAATTAAAACGTATTATCACGATCTCGTGATTTCGCAGCTCGGCATGAAAACTTCCCGGAAACTTACCTTCAAAGCTCCGAGTCGCGATATGGAGAATATAAATAATTACATAATTAATTAAGCTCCTAGTCACAATTACATTTTTGTTAACCAATATCAATCATCGCAGTTTTGGGGGGTAGAGGTTCAAAGGGTTAAAGCAAAATTCTCGATACAACGAGTGCCGAAAGACTAATTAACGTTGGTAAAACCGGATTAGTTAATCTAAATCAATATCTCTCGTGTTTTGATGCTTGCACGATTTATGAGGTAGTCTTGTTTTTTACATACGCCAACTGACATTTCAAACCGCCAAAATTTATGGCATTAATTATGAAATAAGGCAAATCGACAAATAAAGATTGGGTTTTTATTGCTAAATTTATTTCTAAACATGATTTGATGGATCTATTCTGAAAAGTATCAAGTTTTTGAATATATATAAAGTTGTATTTGTTATAACAAGTTCATTTTTATATTACGCAGAGCACACTTTCTCAGTGAGCTAACTCCTATATGTATACATATTTTTATTGCAGAAGAGCTAAAGCAAGATCTCTCGCCATGGCCCCGCGAAAAGCAGCCAAAGCCAACATTGAGGTTTCGGGACAAGGTTTGGAAAACGTAGTTGATACTTCACCTCGAAGCGTTGACTCAGTCCCAAACTAGTCGTTCGTTTCTGATGTTCTACAGGCTGAATTAGTGGATTATTTTGATGACTCCAATGACAATGAAAAAGACGACATAACCACCAAGTATAAGATCGTCATTCAATCGAGAATGCATAAAGTAGCGGCCAGGCCATGATTTATCCCCTATTATGACATGGTCCGATGGGCATTAGACCATGTGGACATACCAACCAGAACCATCATGAATGAGCAGAAGGTCACCATCGAGACTTTCAGACCTGAGCATTTGCAAGATATGTACAAGTTTCCCACAGCGTCCGACTTTACATATGGTGTTGAATTCTTAGACAAGTTCAAACAGAAGGATTGTGTGCAGTATGACAAGACCATGTCTAGGTTAATAAGAGATTGGGTTTCGCACCTTGCGAAGTTCAGAGAAAACAATCATGGTATATATTCAATAGCTTCCTTGGAACCACAGTTCAAGTATGTAGCTATGATGACATGCATATTATATGGGAGAGAAGACACCTGACATTTCTTTCTTCCATGGGTACCTCTAATATTTCAAGTCATCGAAGGTTGTTCCTTCGACTGGGCAAAAATGATGTCTAATAGCTTGACCAGCCGGGTTACAGAGTATCGGGCGTAGAAGGAGAGTGGAAAGACTTCTTCATTTTTTATGTCTGCATACAATATGGATGCCGTGTGTTTTTTAGCACCATTTCCCTTAATGAGCTAGAGTTGGAATCTAGCAGAGGACGAGCCCATCCACATCTATCATTCGAAATTATGGGAAAGCAAAGCGGCAGATTTTGTATATGAAATCTTCAACTGGGTTATGGTGCCTCTACATGTCACTATTTTCGGTCACCCACCACCCAGGATCTCGAACAGTATAGTGATGAATTTGAGCAGCATAGTTGACTGGTATGTAGAAGCCGAATTCTCATATCTCAAAGTTTTCAGGGCTTCTGTTCCCCTACATGCATTGCCATTATTCATTCCCGACAAGCTGGCTTGTCGTGAGGTTGCTAGACAAACAGTAATCGGTGGCATCAACAAGGAGCTGAAGGGATACTCGAATAAGGTATGGCCATCTTTTCCTATTCATTTAAATTCATATTCCTTATTAGATTTCGGGCATCCTAAAGCTGAGGCAGCAACCCTGGAAGACCTAAATTTGGTGCTTATCGAGTTCAAGAAGCACAATCTACAAAGGGTCGTGAGTAATCATTTGGCCAGTTGCGGACTCAAGAGATTTGAGCACGAGAATTCACCCTCGGATGACATTTTCTTAGGCACAAGATCCTATGCCAAGATTCTAGCTCGAATACAAACCTTGGCACCTGAGGAGAGAGCCGATGTTCTGAAGTTCCAAGAACATCGACGCAGTTATCTTCGTGCAGTGTTGCGGGGTGAGAATCCGAGTACAGCGGAGGCGAAACAAAAAGATGCTGAAGGCTCCAAAGATGGGACACCTGGTCAAGAAAAACACCAGGATGGGGAAGAGAAAAATAAGAGTCTGAAAGCAGAGATAAAGACTCCCAACCCGCCGAAGAAGAAGAGTCTGGTTACTACTCTGGGACAATCGGAGAACCTATCACATCAGTTACTCCCTTGCAGTCAACTCAGGGAAATATTGACACAGGGTGGATCTTCAATGAAGAGTTGAGGCCTATAAGGGTGGAAGAGCTCCCTCTGAATGAGGTCTTCTTCGATAAGAAGATAAAGGCAGTGGTAAAGAGAGAATTCTATCAGGAAGGGGAATCAACAGCCAAGAAATACAAAGTTATAATTGATGGGAAAGACAAGAGGAATGAACAATTCATGACTGAAATAGCAGGCACATTAGGAGCATATGCCATGGCGAATCAATTTTCAGTCGGGCTTTTAAAAAACCAGCTGAAATGAAAAAATCACCTCATCAAAACCCTAGAGTCTAGACTAGCCACTGCAGAGGACGCTGCCAAGGACCAGGTGAGTGTAGGAATAGAGCAAGCCAGGTTGGCCGATAAAAATGAGATAGAGCTACTCAAGACTAAGCTCGAACAAGCACAGTTGGCGGTTCGAGATGGTCAGACACAAGTGAGCTAGAAAAAAGATTTGACCAAACAGCTACAAGCAAGGGTGGAAATCGTCAAAAGTAAAGTGATAAATATCTGGATATTCCAGTCGTAGGCGATGGAGATTTGGAGCAGAGTCTCTGTGGCCCAAAAAAATTTACTTACCAAGGTAGAGGTGATTTGGGACAACTTCTTGTTGGTCAATCAAGTTTTGGAGAATTTAACTGCTAGAGAAAGGGATGCTGGAGCAACACGGGTCACCTTCCAAGAGGCTGTGATAGCCACAAACAACAGGGATTCAGGAAGTGCTCCCAGGTTCACCATTTTGGAGCAGACCAAAGGAAACATTCTATTGAAAGAATGGGAGCACAGCATCTCGGAAGGCAAGCTGCAAGCCAAGAGAGTAACGAAATCCTTAGAAGAGGATTTTAGCTCTATAGATGGTAATCTGCTAGGCATTGATAGCGGAGGTAATTTCGAGGCATTGATTCAGATGAATATGGAAAAAATCTCTCTTGAATTAAATGAAAAAGGGGAAAGGGATTCAGTCAAGATCTCCCATGTGACTATGGCAGACATAGTCCAAATAGACAAATGTATGATTAAACCAAGCGCACAATTATGAGCTATCGACATCATAGACAGACAGAAGGAGGACAGGATGTCGCAATTAGCCCAAGATTGTTACTCTTTTGAATCCAATTGTCAAATAGAACCGTCAAGGCTGATATCTCAGCTGGTTGAAATATGTGTCACCTGTACCGAGCACGCACGTGGACAAGCTTCTGGCACCAAGTAAAGACAAAGAAGAAGAAATGGAATGATTGCTCTCCTCCCAATCATAACTAAAAATTTTGTAATGATTGAGATTCCATCTTATTGTAAAACTGTATAAACATACCATAGAAAGAAAGAAA
The DNA here is from genome assembly GCA_009831015.1 of Picea engelmannii. Classification (NCBI taxonomy): domain Eukaryota; kingdom Viridiplantae; phylum Streptophyta; class Pinopsida; order Pinales; family Pinaceae; genus Picea; species Picea engelmannii. Next base: position 587,464 of record ML777768.1, on the reverse strand, counting down.
AAGGGTTGGACCTGTTTATGTTGATTGTAACAGAGGTTTTACATTTTGAGAGTTAATATAAAGCAAATCTGAAGATTTTCAATTCCGTCATGACTGTGTTATGAGTTTGTTTTCTTGTATCTCATATTTTGTTTCATTTCATATTCGTATCTGATGAATGCTTCGCTATAATTTAGTACAACCTCTACTATAGTGAATAAATTTTGGTTTTCTATATTGTTTATTATTTTTCCTCTGTACCAGCTATGAGCAAGTATAAGACCAGTCAACACTTTCATAATTCTATATATATTTTATGCTTCATTGGGTTACTTCTTTACATTTTTCTTCTTCTGTTTATACGTGAGATTCTCCCTTGATAGGAGCCTTACTTGATAGATGACTAAATGTTTTTCTCACACCTCGTACATTTTATTAAAATATAACCCAGTTACGGGAAAGAGCCTTTGATTTTCATTCCTTTATTCCTGAAATCGTAAACTCTTCTTCATACGACCGAATTGAGATAGCACTCAAACTTCCACTGAGTTTTTCTTTTTTTACTATTCCTCCATGACTGTCCCTGTACCAACACATCCCAACATTGAACCCGGATTATCTAATCAAACACACATTGCCTTAAACATTTTAGGTACTATTCTTAAAATAGCCACTACACGGGTTGAACTCGAATGTTCATGGGCAGCGATTGAACAGGATATAAACATCCAGGAACAGTTGGAAGCTAGACAATGCCAACGCAGAAATCTTCCTTAGTTTCCCTTGCCGAAGGTTGACGTTTCTCTCTTCTCTATCCGTTACCCACTTTCGGATGCCTAGACATTGTACTTCTAAGCCTTAAGTACAGACTCTGAAACAACATCTTTTTGGCGCCGTTGCCAGGGACCGAAGTTACGAAATCCTTTTCCCTGGGAAAATGACATTTCTTCTTTTCGTTGAAAGTGTTACCCTTTGATAGTGAACAAAGAGCACACACCTTTTTTAAGGCTTTCCAATCTTTCACTTGGCGACTCCACAAATAATAAACTGGCATCCGGTCGAAGGAATACCAGACAAAACCCATATGGTAAGCAGATTACGCCCGTTACCGATCCCGAGAAGATTCTAAAGGCGAGAGGCTCTCTCAAGCCAACTGTTGTAGTCTACAAGCTTAAACCCCCACAACTGAAGACTAAGAATTATTTTGAACCCTCAACTTCATGCAGTCCTCTCTTTGATACTAAAGCTTTAACGTCAAACTGCTCCGAAGTTAGGAGTGAGATTCACCCGACAATCCCCTTAGTACAGAAAGGAAAGGGCCCTCTTGAAAGTTCGTCAGCAGTTGACATACCATCTTTCCTTCAGTTAAATTTCCTGACCTCACCAAATTCTAAAAAGTGTGTTACACATTCGGTTTCCACACCCGTCGGTTTTCCTGATTTCATCTCTTGCAAATCTGAGGAACCGAGTCCTCACGTTCCTTATCTTTCCTCATCAGATTTTCCTCTTCACGAAGAAAATAAAGATTCACTTTTAATTTTCTGAAACCCCCTTTACAACTTTCCACAAATAATGATGGCAGCCGCCGGAGGAGGAGGTGGAGGGTTTATAGGAGGAGGTGGAGGGTTTATCGAAGGAGGAGGGGGAGGAGCTCCTCTAGGAGGAGATGGAGGCCAAGGGCCTGCCCCCCCTCCTAGATTGTTTGTGAAAGTTGCAGCTAGATATGATCCCTTGGTATTTCCCATCCCTTTACATGACCTTCCCGAAAATTACATAAAACAATTTCCAAAATTCACTGGGGAAGGGGATCTGACCACAGCCGAACACATTAATTTATTTGATCAATTCACAGATATCCTAGGTATCGAACATGAAGACATATATTTGAGGCTTCTTGTTCAAACCTTCAAAGGCCAGGTCCGAACTTGGTTTCAGAGTCTACCTACAGCATCTATCTTGTCTTATGATGCCTTAGAAGATGCTTTCCTCAAATAGTGGGGCGAAAGAAAAGACCACTTATATTATTTAACCAAATTTGGGTCTTTGAGAAAAAAGAATTCAGAAACAGTCATGGAATTTATTCAAAGATTCAACAAACTGTATAACAAAATCCCAGCCGACGTTAAACCATCCCAACCCGCGGCCAAGGTAACTTTCGCAGGGACTTTCGAACTGGATTTTGCACTCCTTTTGCGAGAAAGAAGGGGAGCCACCCTAAACCGAATGTAGGATGATGTTGTATAAATTGAGTCTAATATGATGGCTTCTAGTAAGCTTAAAGCTAAAGTAGAAACAGGAAACTGAGAAACTAAACAATTTAGAGAACAAGCAGGGTCGTCAGGATCTAATAGATCCACAGATGACAAAGTAGATGATATGGACAAGGTAATCAAGAAACTATCTAATAAAATATCCAGAATGGAGCTTGAACAGGCCAAAACTGATTCCTTCACCAAAAAGGATTTCAAGAGGAACCCCAACCCCCTGAACCAGCAAAGACAAATAAAAAACGAAGATCAAAAAATACAAGCTCCTCTAAAAAGCGAAAATTTTATGGGAATGAATGATCTCCAAGATTTTGGAGATTCGGATAACGATGTCACGAACTTCGGTGATGACTACATGAAACCGTATCTAACTAGAGAAGACTATGAAAAATCTCTAAACACTCAACAACCCTCGGTTAAAGGCGAAGAAAGTGATCATACTGACCTTTGTGGCTCTCAACAACAAACTGAAATGATAATGTTTGAGATCCAACCTAAGTACAACTTAAGATCTAAGAATAAGCCCATCTCAACTGCTCAACCCAAGAAAATCCTCCAAATAGGTCAAACTTATGAGCCTACTCCGGAAGAGACCTTATTACCCAATAGTAAAATGAAAGTAGTAAGCACACAAGAGTCCGAAGTGGAAAAATTTGAGACCCAAGCACAAGGAACCGAAGCGGCTAATAAAATTATGCCTTCAACCAAGACCATGAGTAATAAAGCAGTCCAGACGAATAAGTCAGAAAGGAAGGATTTGGAAGTCTCAACTAAAGAAACAGACAAGGTGAGCGGAGCTTTCAGTTTTGAAAACGAGATAAATAAATTAAGATACCAATCCCTCTGGTAGAATTAGCAAAAAAACCCGTTTATCAGAAGCAGATTACCAAAGTGATGGGTGTCTCGGAGCTAGAAATCCAGTCTGACGTTTTAAACCTGGAAGATGAAAAACCTAACATCACTTGTGGTCCACATTTTGAAGGGGCCAAAGACACTATTGCTCCCTTTTATATCACTTTAAACGTATACAATCAATTGTTACATAATTGCATGTTAGACTCCGGAGCCTCCCATAACGTTATGCCTAAGATTATTATGGACAAGTTGGGTCTCCAGATCACCAGACCTTATGGAGATCTTTACTCTTTTGACTCAAGAAGGGTTAAGTGTATGGGAATGATAAAGGATTTAGTAGTTACCCTGGCTCAGGTCCCGGTTAAGAGTATCTTGATGGATGTGGTGATTGTTGATATTCCCCCTAAGTATGGCTTACTGTTGTCTAGGTCATGGGAAGCTAAGATGGGGGGTTCTCTTCAATTGGATATGACATTCGCCACAATTCCTATGTTTGGTGGGCAATTTACTTGGTTGTACAGAGAAACAAGATTAGCATATATGGTAAGCGACCCTAAAAACCCGAACAATTTCCCTATTTATATTGTGGATCAAGATTTAGGAAATTGTATCTTATCTTTTGATGATGGTTTAGATGGTTGTCCGGAGGAAAATGATATAGAAAAAGAAGAGTCAAGTTACATGACAGAGGATCTATGTAGCACCGGTGTCTGGAAAATGTATTTTGATGGTGCCTCATCTTGTGAAGGGGCTTATGCAGGAGTGCTTTTAGTGGCTCCTGAAGGAAAGTTCATGGTTCCTTTTTCCTACAGACTGCAATGGGATATATATTATACTAACAACATATGTGAATACGAAGCGTTGGTCTTAGTATTAGAAGCTGCCAAGAAGCTAAAGATAATTAACTTAGAGGTATACAGAGATGCAGAGTTAATAGTCAAACAAATAAATCGACAGTACCAAGCCAAGCATCCCAGATTAAGATCATATAGGAATTGTGCCTGGGATCTGATGGAAAACTTTTTCTCGTCCGTAAATGTCCACTTCATCCCACGCGTAGAGAACTTACATGCTGATGCATTGGATAAAGAAATTTCAACCTTCTCTCTATTGGCAAATGTTTAACAGGTAGTGTATGCTTGTCATTGATGGCAAGTACAACAGTGAAGATGGCATGAGTATAGGAAGAATGTAACAGACGGGCATCAGAAGTAGTTTGGGAAGACACTGCAGAGCAAGCTCGATAAGATCAGAAGAGATAGTGTAGAGGATGGTTGGCATGCTTTATAGGCAGTATGCGCTTGTCATTGATGGCAGGATCAGAGTGTGCATCGATGGAAAAACAGGAACAAAGTAATCTCAGGAGGAATTAGCGCAGAGTCGAATGTAGTGCGTAGGTGTGCACCAGGGATGAGGTTAACTCATGGCTAAATCTCAAGGGAGATAGCATACTTAGGATCACAGATGGATCAAAGGTCGAGGCCTTTGACACTTAGAAATTCTTCCAAGTAAGGAGGATGCGTAAGCTTGGAGGAGAAGCATCGGTGATCGTTGGATCCCATCCCAAATTCCCAATGACCGTCAGATCTCAATGTAGACAAGAGGAGTGCGCAGATATGGAGGATAGATCTCTGGCGTTAGATCTGAGCGCAGGGTCCGGCCACCATTGGATTGAGGAGAACTTGCACATTCTTTAAAGTGCAAGGAGTAGAGGGCTCACAAAATCCCGAAAGAAGGAGGACCGTCCATATTCAGGTAGGACACGTGGACACAGATCAACATTTCACTGACTAGAGAGTCAAAGGAATGGGGTTCCCTAACCTCTTGAAATCACGATATGTGAAATCGTGATGTAATCTGAGCCATCAGATCAAGGTTTGATCTGGATCGTTGATCTCAGTCCATTTCAGAGTTTCGCAGATCAAGAGTTGAAGATGTCAAAGAATAATAACCACAGGAATCCCGAAATCGCGATATACGATATTACGATTTAATCGCAGCCGTCAGATCAAGATGTGATCTGGACCGTCGATCCGACTCACATCAGCAAACCATGTCAGCTAGGAACACATGGCATAACCAGGTAATGACAAGTGTCAGACTGATTCAACATTTCAAGCACATGTAAGTCATGAATCAGGGTGACACGTGGCAGGTATTCGACACGTGTGATGTCAGCAGGTTTACACCACTTCAAAGTTTCGAAAATTGGGAGATAGAGATGTCAAGAAACTCTTAGCATCAGGAGTCCCGAGATGCCGAATTGTGAAACACTGAAATATCGTCAAGTGTCCATCTCTGGGGGTTATGTGGACCATTGATCTGACTCCCTTTCGGAGTTTCGCAGATCGAGAGTTGGAAGCATCAAGAACATTCACCACAGGAATGTCGAAATCGCGATATGTGAAATCGTGAAATGATCTGAGCCATCAGATCAAGTGTTGATCGGGATCGTTGATCCCATGCCATTTCGGGGTATCAAGGATCACGACTTGGTGAGTCGAGATGCCTCATCTCTAGACTCACGAAATGTGAAATCACAAAAGAGACTTATGCATAAGGCTGTGGTCACAACCCTTGGTTACATTAGCGAGAGATGGCAGAAAGAACTAGAGAAACCAAGCTCCTTTTCAGGGATCGTGACTGGGAATGTCGAGATGCATGGTCATACGAATGTTGAATTGTCGAATGTCGAAATGCCAAAATGAGTGAAAGATCCCATGGAATCAATCAAACGGTGCAGGTGAATTTGAACAATATCGGAGGGCTATTGTAGCTCGACATAGTGTAACTGCTAGAAACCACTGATGGTTTCTGCCAGAGGAATCGAAGACACTTCGGTGTGATCACTAGAGGAGATGAAGAGTCTCTAAGCTTCGCTCAGTGAAGAAAGACGATTCTTAGAGGGATTGATAAATGGATGAGCGTTGAAGTCTGTAACTGAAACAGAAGGCATAAGCTCAACTGTGCCAAATAAGACGAGGAGTCTCAACTACCAGAGAGGTTGAGAAATCTCAGCAGAACACCCAATGATGTTGGACGCATGGTGGGAACCACCAGAGAAGCTGAAGAGTCATGATGATGATCAGATAGAGCACTCGAGTTGTGGAGGAATTTGGCACGGAGTGAGCATGCAGAGGCATTGCGAATATTGCATGCACAAAGACAACAGAGACTATAAGAATGGAAAATAAAGAAGAGAGAGGAAGTCGTTGCGTAGAAGAATTCAAGTGTGAACAAGGAGGCAGAGCATAGGAGCAAAAATGCATGGTTGAGGAAGGTTGCATTGAAGGGATATGATGCAGAGAGTTTAAAAGGCAGAAGAATAGAAAGTGCAAGGGGCGTACAGAAGACACGGATGCAGACAGGGGAGAGCAGCGTAACATAACAACAATCAGGTTGGTAAGCCATTGAATAATGTTATAGCACTGTAATAAGTTTCAGTAACAAATAATTTATTATTCAGGGTGGTTGGGAGGTGCTAGGGAGGACTGGTGTCCTTAAAGGTTCAAGTAGGTGCTTGAACACAGGGTGTTGGTGCTTCCTTCTAGTTGGTGTTAGAGAAACCAGGGAGTTGGTGCTTCCTTCTAGTTGGTGCTAGAGAAACCAGGGGGTTGGTGCTTCCTTCTAGTGGGTGCTAGAGAAAACAGAGAGTTGGTGCTCTCAACAAGTTGCAGCTTGCAAAAACAGAGGTTGTAGCCTCACAATGAGTTGGTGCTCATATGTATGATAATGTAAAGAATGTAGATAATACTTATCATATAAAGAAAAGGAGGTTTTTACCCTGTATGGGTTTCCTTAGGAATTATTTGTCTCTGTCTTTCTCATTTATGTGACTGATGTTGAATGTGCCTATGTTTATTTCTCTGCATTATTTTGATCATCATTGAGTGCCTTGTAAAGATTTTAAAAGAAGCATAATTGTTTAAGCATGGTAACAACTGATTCACCCCCCTCTCTCAGTTGTCCAACACTCTCCTCCCACAACTTTCAAATTGAAGTATCACTTAGAAATCAGACACAGACCATCTATACCAGACAATATCTAGCACTGGCAGGTTTTTGAGGATGACGAACAAATTAAGAAGTTTCTTGAAGCAGTAGGCAAATTTTCTGAAACTCATGCAGACTAAAAAAATCAATATGACCCGATGTGGATCATGCAAGAAGGGGAGGATCCTAAAGCTTTCTGAGACAAAATCTCAGATCATCGCATGCCGGTCCTTAAAAACAACCAGATTCTGAAAGGATTGATTCCTTTAGAAAGACTTTTTGATCAAAACGACATACCTGTAAAATCCGCCTTACAACCCCAACCAGAAGAAGTGGAGGACTGTGATATAGGAACCAAAGAAGAATTCAGGATGGTAAAAATATCCAAGTTCCTCCCTCCCGAAGTAAAAAATAAATATAAAGACCTACTCAGATAGTATAAGGATGTTTTCGCTTGGTCTTATGATGAGTTAAGGACTTACGACACTTCCGTAATTGATCACAATATACCTCTAAAGCCTGGGGTCAAACCATTTAGAAAAAATCTTAGAAATATCAACCCCATGTTGTTACCTGTGATTGAAAAAGAAGTTAAGAAACTTTTAGACGCGAAAATAATAGTCCCTCTAAGATATTCGGACTGGGTAGCAAATCTGGTCCCGGTCAGGAAAAAGAGTGGGGAAATCAGACTTTGTGTGGATTTCAGAAATCTGAATAAGTCATCTCTTAAGGACAACTATCCATTGCCCAAAATGGACCATGTGTTAGAAAAGGTAGTTGGAGCCAACCGAATGTCTATGATTGACGGGTTCTCTAGTTATAATCAAATCGCCATGAATGAACAAGATAGAGAAAAAACTGCTTTCACTACACCATGGGGTACGTTCATGTATGATAAGATGCCTTTTGGTTTGATGAATGCAGGGGCCACGTTCCAGCGTGCTATGGACATTGTTTTCATCGGTGAAAGGGATAAGTTCGTAGTCATTTATCTTGAAAATTTGACGGTTTTCTCTAAAACCAACGAAGAACACTTGATACATCTTAAACAGACATTCGAAAAATGCCGCAGATTTGGTCTATCTTTAAATCCAAAGAAATCACATTTCGCCATGTGGGAAGGTAAGCTTTTAGTTCATATCGTATCTAGGGATGGAATCAGGATTGATCCTAAGAGGATTGAAGTGATAGATACTATAAATATTCCCAAAAATGTAAAAGAGATTCAATCTTTCTTAGGAAGAATAATTTTTTTACGAAGATTTATCTTGAATTTCGCTGAGATTGTAAAACTGATCACAGGTATGTTGAAGAAGGACAGCGAAGTAAAATGGACAACCGAGGCCAAAGCATCGATCACACTTATTAAGAAAGTCATAAGTGAGGCACCTGTGTTAGCGAGCTCCGACTATCTAAAATATTTTCTTATTTTCTCATTTTCCTTCGAACACACGATTGTCGCAGTGCTGCTACAAAAGAACAAAGAAGGTTTCGAACAACCGATAGCTTTTTTCAGCAAGAACCTTAGAGACATAGAACTGAAGTATGATATAATAGAAAAACAAGCGTACGCCATGGTAAAAGAATTAAAGGCATTCAGAACGTATGTACTACACTCCAAGATAATTGCGTACGTACCTACCAGTTCTGTGAAATATATTTTGGTACAACCAGAAAGCGATGGTAAAAGAGGGTGATGGCTCGCCAAAATCCAAGAATTTGATCTGGAAGTCAAACCGACCAAATTGATAAAAGGACAAGGCCTGGTCAAACTCTTAGCTGAGTCAAATTTCAGAGCCCTAGGTATCAATTTCCTACAGAAAGGCGACGAAGACATAAACCTAAACAAGTTGGATGAGCAAGCAGGCCCAAACAAGATCGAAGAGAAGTTCATATCATCAGGCTGGTACAGAGACATAGTATCATACCTACTAACTCTAAAATGCCCAAATGAGTTATCACCATCAAAAGCCAGGACTTTAAAACTTCATGTGGTTAAATATTGTATCGTCGAAATTCAGCTATATTAGAAAGATCCACTCGGTTTCCTGTTAGTCTGTTTAGTCAAATCGGAAACTCAGCGGGTTATAAACGAAATTCACGAGGGATTATGTGGGGGGAATCACACTTGGAGAGCTACAACTTACAAAATTCTGAGGGCTGGGTACTACTGGCCAAAACTTTTCTCATACATTAATGCCAAAGTCCAAGCCTACAACCCTTGTCAATTATTTGCAAGTAAACAGAAGCTCTTGGCACTGCCTCTAGTTCCAGTCAAAGTTGAAGCCCCATTTCAGCAATGGGGTCTAGACTTCATAGGCGAGATTAATCCCCATTCCAGTGCTCAACACAAGTGGATATTAACCACAACAGATTATTTTACTAAGTGGGTGGAAGCCATTCCAACCAAAAGGGAAACAGACTCGGTGGTAATCGATTTCTTAGAAGACAATATTTTGTCAAGATTTGGTTGCCCCCGAAAGATAGTTACAGACAATGCCCAAGCCTTTAAATCTATGGCTATGATCAGCTTCTGTCAAAAGTATAAAATTGTTCTTGGCCATTCCACAGCGTATTACCCCCAGGGAAATGGATTGGCCGAGTCATCTAACAAGAGCCTGGTAAATATAATCAAAAAATTATTGGATGAAAACAAAAGGTCTTGGGATGTGCACTTAAAATACGCATTGTGGGCGAATCGCATAAGCACAAAAAGGTCTATTGGTATTTCACCTTTTCAGATGGTATATGGGACAAATGTTGTGTTACCTATAAACCTAGCACTTCCAGTGATGAAGTTATGGCAAGATCAAAATGAAGAACCCAATCATGTCACCAGGAGGATGAATCAGTTGATTGAGGTTCAACAGCATGGAGTCAAAGTAGATAAAAAGCTGCAGAAATACCAAGATGACATGAAGGCATTATTTGACTACAGAGAAAAGGATAGAGATTTCCTCCCATGTGATTTAGTGTTAAGGTGGGATGCAGGAAGGGAAGAAGCAGCAAAACATGGTAAATTTGACCACCTCTGGTATGGGCCATTTAGAGTCTCATCTCTAGAAGGAAAAAAGTATTTCCTACTAGAAAATATAGACAGTGAAATCCTCAATTCCCTTGTCAATGGGAATTATCTGAATAATTATATGACATAACTGTCACCTCAAAAAAAAAAAAAATTGAATAATTATACATATATTTTGTATACATATATTTTTTTTTCATTTAAGCATAGTTTTTTATTTTCTTTCATGAACTTTCAACACCTTTCGGATAGCCCAGATAATCTTCGTATTTGCCTCTTACAGGATTCCAGTTGCACACAAGACAAGCAGGAGAAGTAAACCGAAAGTTGATGTCAGAAATAAATCGGCTTAAACAGGTGATACCCAAGAAATTTGATATTATGAAAAGAAATTGAAACGAAAAGGTATAGATGAAATTTCCTAAAAGACATGTGCTAAAGGACTATTAAAGAAAACCGAAGTAACCTCATTCAAACAACAACATCATCTTAACTGATAAATAATAGAGTTATTTCTTTGTTTAATCGTCTACCAAAAAATAAGACAATTTAAACGATTCACCCAAAATTAAAAGCAGTCGGTCAGAGTAAAGTACCCCCGAAAAAGATCTACAAGAGTCAGTTTCAAATTTTTGACCTCTATATTTTTAGTCCGTTGGTCACTGCATGTCACCCTTTCCTATCTTCGGGTTTACCTTTTAAAATAGTTCACATCTTTCCGTTTCATATAAGAAGGGATAAGAGTTTTCATTTCAACCTCATGAGCTTCAAAGCAGATTGTGGAAAGAAGGCGGGTCTTCACAACTCCTCGATCCCCTGCTAAATGAAAAGATGCTTAAAGTGATCCTAACTTTCCTAGGTTCTTCAACAATATCGAAGGATTGAGGCTTGCTCAAATAGAATGCCCTAAGAAATTTTTTTCCCTTTTTCCCTAAGAATGAAGGTGTTGTGAAGGTCAAGGGAAGGTTGGTACTGAGTAATCAAAGTATGTTGACAAACCTATAATGAAAAATATTACACAGATATCAGCCCTGATACAAACTGATTGCCCCCATCTTCGCACTCTAAAAAGAAAATTATAAGATAGGTGGTGAAAGGAAATTCAGAAATGATTGCCCCCATCTAGTCCAAGAGACGATGAAAGTAAATTCAGAAATGATTGCCCTCGTCTCATCATTTATATGCACAAATATATTCCGAAGTGGTGAAAGGAAATTCAGTAAAAGGGGCCAGATAACTTCACCGTGGTACTGAACAGGCTCGCTGGCAGTGAAGCAATATCTGAGATATCTGTAACGTTGTTATACATGAATATCACTCAACTCTGGTAACCAATTCTTTTTAAAACTTGATCCACATCCCAAGTTTAGACGGGCTTCCTAATTAAAAACATATAATCTTCTTCTTTTGATGCAAGCTGATAGCCACAAGATCTGTTGGGTCTCCTAGAACTATTTTGATTGTCTTAAGGTAGATCTAAATTTAGTAATGGGAAAGGGAAATCCATGAAAGGGACTACGGCTAAGTTTAAAAAGAGTATCTGAGTTTGAAAAGCTTTTCAAGGTAAGAAACGAAGTCTTTTTTCCCTTCGATACCCTGTTCTCAAGAATCTTTTCGCCTGATTGAATCTATTGACTCCATTTACCCAATATTGGCACATGGTCTATTGTTCTTCCTGTCTTACAAGAAAACGAGATCCCTAGTTGGAGCCTATGTTGGAGCCACCTTTTTTTTTCTAGCCCGTCACAAATTTCATGTCTCAATGCTCGAAATCGAAACATGGTTTTCGTATTTTCTGTCTGTGGTTTCAAAATCTCCGAAGTCTTATCATGCAAGCAGCGATGATTATTGTACTCTCGAGGTGAATCCTACTCTTCGGCAAAAAAATTTCCCTTTTTTGTTCTACCTCGGGATTTCGTATGTTGGATAACATAGATCACGTAGTTCACAAGTCCCGAGCAACGAAACGGCTAAATCTCTTTAAAGTTTCACCCAGGGTAGTAATGGGAGTAAAGTTTTCCTAAATCACCATTAAACATCATTGGGTTTTCGTGCCTCGGCGTTCACTAAATCCAAAACTCTCAGTTTCGTATCCCCGAAAGCCGAAACCACAAAGTTCGTATGTTAGTAACCCGTGTCAAGGTTAAAGGAAAAAACTAAGCCATGGTTAAGTTCTCTCGGCAATTCACCACTCGACGTGTTCTCTTTTAAAAAACTACACTATCTAAGCCCGAGTCATGAAGTCATGATAAAGATACAAACGTAATTAATTAAACACTTAATCCAAGTTTATCTTCCCTTTTAATTAAAACGTATTATCGATATCTCGCGGTTTCGCAGCTCGGCATGCAAACTTCCCAAAAACTTACCTTTGAAGCTTCGAGTCGCGATATGGAGAATATAAATAATTACGTAATTAATTAAGCTCCTAATCATAATTACATTTTTGTTAACCAATATCAATCATCGCAATTTCGGGGGGTAGAGGTTCAAAGGGTTAAAGAAAAATTCCCAATACAACGAGTGTCGAAAGACTAATTAACGCTGCTAAAACTGGATTAATTAAGCTAAATCAATATCTCTCGTGTTTTGATGCTTGCACAATTTACAAGGTAGTCTTGTTTTTTACATACACTAACTGACATTTCAAACCGCCAAAATTTATGGCATTAATTATGAAATAAGGCGAATCGACGAATAAAGATTGGGTTTTTATTGCTAAATTTATTTCTAAACATGATTTGACGGATCTATTCATAAAAGTACCGAGTTTTTTAATATATATAAAGTTGTATTCGTTATAACAAGTTCATTTCTATATTACACAGAGCACACTTTCTCAGCGAGCTAACTCCTTTATGTATATATATTTTTATCACAGAAGAGCTAAAGTAGGATCTCCTGCCATGGCCCCGCGAAAAGCAGCCAAAGCCAGCGTTGAGGTTTCGGGACAAGGTTCGGACAATGTAGCTAATACGTCACCTCGAAGCGTTGACTCGGTCCCGAACTGGTCGTTTGTTTCTGATGTTCTGCAGGATGAATTAGTGGATTATTCTGATGACTCCAGTGACAATGAAAAAGACGACATAACCACCAAGTATAAGATCATCATTCAATCGGGAATGCATAAAGTAGCGGCCAGGCCACGATTTCTCCCCTATTATGACATGGTCCGATGGGCATTAGACCATGTGGACATACCAACCAAAACTATCAGGAATGAGCAGAAGGTCACCATCGAGACTTTCAGACCTGAACACCTACAAGCTATGTACAAGTTACCCACAACGTCTGACTTTACATATGGTGCCAAATTCTTAGATGAGTTCAAACAGAAGGAATGTGTGCAGTATGACAAGACCATGTCTAGCTTAATAAGAGATTGGGTTTTGCACCCCGCGAAGTTCAGAGTAGACAATCATGGTATATATTCAATAGCTTCCTTGGAACCACAGTTCAAGTATGTAGCTATGATGATATGCAGATTATATGGGAGAGAAGACACTTCACATTTCTTTCTTCCATGGGTACCTCTAATATTTCGAGTCACTGAAGGTTGTTCCTTCGACTAGGCGAAAATGTTGTCTAATAGCTTGACCAGTCGGGTTACAGAGTATCGGGCGCAGAAGGAGAGTGGAAAGACTTCTTCATTTTTTATGTCTGCATACAATATGGATGCCATGTGTTTTTTAACACCATTTCCCTTAATGAGTTGGATTTGGATTCTAGCAGAGGACGAGCCCATCCACGTCTATCATTCAAAATTATGGGAAAGAAAAGCGACAGATTTCGTATATGAAATCTTCAACTGGGTGATGGTGCCTTTGCATGTCACTATTTTCGGTCACCCGCCACCCAGGATCTCGGACAGTACAGTGACGAATTTGAGAGGCATAGCTGACTGGTATGTAGAAGCTGAATTCTCATATCTTAGAGTTTTCGGGGCTTTTGTTCCCCCGCATGCATTGCCATTATTCATTCCCGACAAGCTGGCTTGTCGTGAGGTTGCTAGACAAACAGTAATCGGTGGCATCAGCAAGGAGCTAAAGGGATGCTCCAAGAAGGTATGGCCACCTTTTCTTGTTCATTTAAATTCATATTCTTTATTAGATTTCAGGCATGCTAAAGCTGAGGCAACAGCCCTGGAAGACCTAAATTTTGTCCTTATCGAGTTCAAGAAGCACGATCCGCAAAGGGTCGTGAGTAATCATTTAGCCAGTTGCGGACTCAAGATATTTGAGAATGAGAATTCGCGCTCGGATGACATTTTCCGAGGTGCAAGATCCTATGCTGAGATTCTAGCTCGGATACAAACCTTGGTGCCTGAGGAGAGATCCAATGTTCTAAAGTTCCAAGAACATCGACGCAGTTTTCTTCCCGCGATGTTGCGGGGTGAGAATCCGAGTACAGCAGAGGCAAAAAAAAAATATGCCGAAGGCTCCAAAGATGCGACACCCAGTCAAGAAAAACACCAGGACGAGGAAGAGAAAAATAAGAGTCTGAAAGCAGAGATAAAGACTCGCGACCGACCGAAGAAGCAGAGTCCGGTTACTACTCTAGGACAATCAGCGAAGCAAATCGGAGAACCTATCACATCAGTTACTCCCTTGCAGTCAACTCAGGGAAATATTGATGCAAGGTGGATCTTCAATGAAGAGTTGAGGAATTTAAGGGTGGAAGAGCTCCCTCTGAATGAGTTCTTCTTTGATAAGAAGAGAAAGGTAGTGGTAAAGAGAGAATTCTATCAGAAAGGGGAATCAACAGCCAAGAAATACAAAGTTATAACTGGTGGGAAAGACAAGAGGAATGAACAATTCGTGACTGAAATAGCAGGCACATTAGGAGCATATGCCATGGAGAATCAATTTTCAGTTAGGCTTTTAAAAAACCAGCTGAAACGAAAAAATCACCTCATCAAAACCCTAAAGGCCAGACTAGCCACTGTAGAGGAGGCTTCCAAGGACCAGGCGAGTGTAGGAATAGAGCAGGCCAGGTTGGCTGATAAAAATGAGATAGAGTTGCTCAAGACTAAGCTCGAACAAGCACAGTTGGTGGTTCAGGATGGTCAGAGCAAGCGAGCCGGCAAAAATATTTGACCGAACAGCTACAGGAAAGGGTGGAAATCGTTGAAAGTAAAGTGATAAATATCAAGATGTTCCAGTCCCAGGCGATGGAGATTCAGAGCAGAGTCTCTGTGGCCCAACAAAATTTACTCACCAAGGTAGAGGTGAGTCGGGACAACTGCTTGCTAGTCAATCAAGTTTTGGAGAATTTAACTGCTAGAGAAAGGGAAGCTGGAGCAGCACGGGTTGCCTTCCAAGAAGCATTGATAGCCACAAACAACAGGGATTCGGGAAGTGCTCCCAGGTTCACCATTTCGGAGCAGACTAGAGGAAACATTCTATTGAAAGAATGGGAGCACAACATCTTGGAAGGCAAGCTGCAAGCTAAGAGAGTAACGAAATCCTTAGAAGAGGCTTTTAGCTCTATAGATGGTAATCTTCTAGGCATTGATAGCAGAGGTAATGCTGAGACATTGATTCATATGAATATGGCAAAAATATCTCTCGACTTAAATGAAAAAGAGGGAAGGGATTCAGTCGAGATCTCCCAAGTGACTATGGCGGACATAGTCCAAATAGACAAATGTATGATTAAACCAAGTGCACAATTATGTGCTATCAACATCATAGACAGACAGATGGAGGAAAGGATGTCACAATTAGGCCGAGATTGTTACTCTTTTGAAGCCAATTGTCAAGCAGAACCGTCAAGGCTGATATCTCAGCTAGTTGAAAGATGTGTCACCTGTACCGAGCACGCACGTGGACAATCTTCTAGCACCAAGTAAAGACAGAGAAGAAGAAATGGAACGATTGCTCTCCTCCCAATCATAACTGAAAATTTTGTAACGATTGAGATTCCATCTTATTGTAAAACTGTATAAACATACCATAGAAAGAAAGAAAAAGGGCTGGACCTTTTTGTGTCGATTGTAACAGAGGTTTTACATTTTGAGATTTAATATAAAGCAAATCTGAATATTCTCAATTCCGTCACGACTGTGTTATGAGTTTGTTTTCTTGTATCTCATATTTCATTTCATTTCATATTCGTATCTGATGAATGCTTCGTTATAATTTAGTACAACCTCTACTATAGTGAATAAATTTTGGTTTTCTATATTGTTTATTGTTTTTCCTCTGTACCAGCTATGAGCAAGTATAAGACCAGTCAACACTTTCAAAATTTTATATATATTTTATGCTTCATCGGGTTACTTCTTTACATTTTTCTTCTTCTGTTTATATGTGAGATTCTCCCTTGATAGGAGCCTTACTCGATAGACAACTAAATGTTTTTCTCACACCTCATACATTTTATTAAAATATAACCCAGTTACAGGAAAGAGCCTTTGATTTGCATTCCTTTATTCTTGAAATCATAAACTCTTTTTCATACGACCGAATTGAGATAGCACTCAAACTTCCCCTGAGTTTTTCTTACTTTAATGTTCCTCCATGACTTTTCCTGTACCAACACAGCCCAACATCGAACCCAGATTATCTAATCAAACACAAATTGCCTTAAACCTTTTCGGTACTATTCTTAAAACAGCCACTACATGGGTTAAACTTGAACATTCATGGGCAGTGATTGAACAGGATATAAACATCCAGGAACAGTTGGAAGCTATACAACACCAATGTAGAAATCTTCCTTAGTTTCCCTTGCCGAAGGTTAACGTTTCTCTCTTCTCTATCCTTTACCCACTTTCGGATGCCTAGACATTGTACTTCTAAGCCTTAAGTACAGACTCTAGAACAACACAGGTAATCATGGTTAGGAGGTAGATGACATGGTGTTGGAGGAAGAGGAAGAGGTGTGACACCTCCAATAGCATCCACGTTAGAGGGGTCTAACCCCCAAGGAGAAGAACAAATCACTGAACAAGAATAGGTTGTTGTGGGAGATGTGGTAGGTATGATGAGATCCTTTCAGAGGATGTCATAGGCTCTAATTAACCGACTAGATCAAGATGAGGGAAAAGTGTTTGTACCCAATGAGGGTTCAAAATGGGCTCCTACTGGTAGTGTTATCATACAAAGAGAAATTGAGAAGGTTAAGTTTCCCGAGTTCATGGGTGCCACGAATGGCTCAGCCGCTGAGGCATGGTTGGAGAACATGGTGATGTGCTTCACACTTCGTGACTACACCTCCAACATGAATGTCCACATGGCAGTATTTCAACTAAACGGGAATTCTCTTCAATGGTGGAAGATGCTCCTACCTCAACTGAACATGGTCATCGAAGACGTGACATGGGAGTTGTTAGAGGAACGATTCCAGGAGAGGAACTTGTTCGGGGAATTCATTGAGCACCAAATTAATGAGTTCAACACCTTACGAAAGGGTGTTCATATAGTTCCAGAGTATGAGGACATATTCATGGAGCTACTTAGATATGCCCCACTTATGAACACAGAGAATTTGAAGGTCAACAAGTTTGTATTTGGACTTAACTTCAACATTCGTGCAAAGGTAAGGATTCTAATGCCTTAGGCATTGCACGATGTAGTTCAGAATGCCCACGTAGCTGAGGAAGAGATAAACAATGGGGTTCAAGGAAGGACTCCTTATAGACCAACTAGACATACAACATCGTGGACACAACAACATCAGACACTAGCCAGACTGACTTCAAGGCATCGAGATACGTCTAGAGGAACTATGTTCACGACACTATGATGACAGAATCCTCAACAGATGACTCCTTATATAAGACCATCACATCAACAACAACGTCGCCCACAACATTAGCAGTTTAGGCCTATTCAGTAGAACAAACCAAGATCACAAACTACTAATCCAACAACTTCTACTTCGGGGACCAGGAGTATTGTACTGAAGACCAGATGTTGGACATGTGGAGAGACACATTACCAATGATACTGTCTGATTGAGAAGGCTAGAGCGGATGGATCATTAGGACCCACTATATTTGGAGACTTGGGAAAGGATCACAAGATTCATGCAATGGTGAATAACTGCCAGGCCGAGCACCAGTCCACTATTCTTGAGACATCAAGTACAATCACCGACCAAAATTTTATTATTTTGATAGATCCATGTGCTACAAAGAGATTTATCTCTAGTGCAACGCTAAATAGAATTAAGGTAAGGGAAGTTGAGCAGGACAAGTTCAGATACGTAGAAATGGCTCTGGGTGCAAAAAAAAAGGTCGAAGGAAAGGTTACAGACTATAGTATTAACTTGGGAGATTTTGTAGCGAAGGCCAACCTATATGTCACAATTTTAGGATATTATGACATAGTGATTGGTATGGACTGGTTGGAATCGCATGATGCGATACTCAACTGTAAGATGAAACCATTAAGTTTGATAGATGATTTGGGACGGAGTAGAGTGATTATAGGAAGGAACCAAGGAGTGTCCTTGAGGTTCATTTATTCCCTACAGCTATAGAATAGCATGCACAAGGGATGTCAGTTATATCAAATCTTAGAGCTAAATGAAAAGGGTGAGGTGAAGGATTAGAAAACCTTCATGTATTACAAGAGTTTGCAGACGTGATTCCAAAAGAGTTACCAAGTTTACTGCCTGAACGAGAGTTGGGGTTTACAATAGAATTGAATCCTGGAACTGAAACTATAGCAAGAATGTCGTATCGGATGTCAACGCCTGAATTACAGGAGTTGAAAATGAAATTGAAGGAATTATTATACTTGGGACTCATAAGTCCAAGTGTGTCACCTTGGGATGCGCCAGTTATTTTTGTAAGAAAGAAGGATGGATCATGGAGACTTTGTATTGACTACCGTCAATTGAAAAAAATGACGATCAAGAACCAATATCTGTTTCCAAGAATAGATTATTTGTTTGATCAGATGAAAGGCACAACGGTGTTTTCAAAGATTGAATTGAGATCAAGATATCACCAGTTACGAATTAAAGAGGAAGATATCCCTACTACCACATTTAAGATGAGATTCAAACACTATGAGTTTACAGTTTTACCGTTTCGAATGAAAGATGACTCAAGAGTATTCATGAGCTTGATCAATGGGGTGTTTCATGAATACTTGGACAAGTTTGTTCAAGTATTTATTGATGATATACTGATTTATTCTCGGATGAAAGAAGAACATGACGAACATTTAAGATTGGTACTACAGTGTCTATGAAAAAACAAATTGTACAGGAATGTATCCAAATGTTCTTTTTACCAATTGAAGATTCATTACTTGGGACATATCATATCTGGTGAAGGTATCATTGTGGATCCAATGAAAGTAGAGGCTATTATGGAATGGCCTACACTAAAAAATGTACAAGAAGTATGCATCTTTATGGGTTAAGCAGGATATTACTAACGATTCGTCGAAGGTTTTTCAAATATAGCAAATCCAATCACAGAATTAGAGAAGAAAAATAAGAGGTTTGTATGGACCGATAAATGTGCAGAAGAATTTTAAAGGCTCAAGGAGTTGTTGACGACAACACCAATACTGAAAGTCCCTGACATGGATAAGGAATTATTGGTATGCACATACGCATCTAAGGAAGGTTTAGGTGGAGTTTTGATGCAAAATGGTCGAATCATCGCTTACATTTCAAGGAAATTGAGAAAGCATGAGGAGAACTACGCAACGCATGAGTTGGAGTTATTGGAAATTGTTTATGACTTGAGAGTTTGGAGACACAATATAATTGGACAAAAATTCTAATTAAACATAGATCATTGTGGATTGCAACATATATTTACACAGAGTAACTTGAATGCGCAACAAAGGCATTGGTTAGAATTACTTAGCGAATACGATTTTGAGATTACTTACATTAAAGGAACAATGATCAAAGTGGAATATGTGTTGACTTGGAGACCACGCATATTCTCGATAATACCTCTTAAGAGGAATCTTCGAGAAAAGATTATATCTTTACAGATAGATGATGATTGGTACAAGGAAGTTAAGGATAATATTGGACAAGATAATATGACGTTACCAAAGTTTGAAGGGTATACATTGGACAATGGTAGATTGTTGAGGTATAACAACAAAATTTACGTATCGTCTAATGATGAATTAAGAAGTTTGATCTTAATTGAAGTGCATCGAGCAGTATACATGGCTCATCCAGGAGTCACGAAGATGAAGGAGGACCTTAAGCCTTTATTCTTATTGAAGGAAATGAAAGAATACATTGTTAGTTACGTGGTGAGATGTCTAGAATATGAGCCAGTGAAAGTTGAAAATAGAAATCCGACCGGATTATTACAGCCAACGATTATTCCAGAATCAAAATGGGAGTTCATTTCTATGGACATTATTATTGGTTTTCCACTGAGGGAAAGGAGACGTGATTCAATTTTCATGGTAGTTGACACTCTGACAAAGAGTGAAAACTTTATTCTTGTACATATGACGTATCAGGTGCCATACATATCTAGAGTCTTTGTAAGTGAGATTGTGATATTACATGGTGTACCAAGAAAGATCATATCCGATCAAGGATCGGTGTTTATAGGACGATTTTGGAGCAGTTTCGAAGAGGCTTTGGGAACAAAAATGAACTTTAGTACCACATATCACCCTGAGACATAGGAGAAAACAGAAAGAACGAACCAAATTTTGGAGGATATGTTGTGTATATATGTAATTTGTTGATTATTTAGGTTTTTTTTCATTGATGTCAACCCTTGAAGAAAGTATGGTAGTGAATTGCGATATCACAAAGGTTTGGGTAATGGACCCAATTTTGTTTGATGTATAATGGTATGAGTCTTAATATATTCGAAGGTAAGACTATTCTGGATGGGTAGTACATGTTATGTCATTTCCAATGATATGTGGAATGTCACATAACTCCTCACAGTTAGAGAGTTATGGCCATGTGAAGTTGGAGAACCCTCATGAGTCATCTAGAAGCCCCAAAAGGTCAAAATAGTCAAAGTGGTTTAATAGATTTTAGAAGGTAAATAATAAAGTGAAGTGATGAGTGTACTATAAATCAAAGTGTATTTAGCACTTACGTTTTTTGGTTAAAAATGATTGTTTCTATATTACCGATTCACCCCCCTCTCAGTAATCCAACAATTTGTATCATTGTCGGTTCCTTCAAGAATCAATGTAACCACTAAAAGGTAGATCATGGAGAGAAATAATATGTATACACATGGAATACCACATTTTGATGGACAGAAGTATGCATTTTGGAGCAGAAGGATGAAAACATATGTACAGGCACAGTGATTTGAAATTTGGAAATCTATAGTAGATGGATACAAAGAACCAACAATTCCTCCAACAAGTGAAAGAGCAATAAAACTGGGTCAAAATAACTTCTGAATGGTCTTGGTGAATCAGTATACACCAAATTTATGCATTGTAAATCCACTAAAGATATTTGGGACAAACTTCAAAATATTTATGAAATAGATTCAAAAGTCAAAGAAGCAAAGATTCAAACTTACAAAGGTCAGTTTGAACAACTAAAGATGAAGGAAGATGATAATATTGTAGCTTACTTCTTACAATCCGATGAAACAATAAATGAAATCATAGGATTGGGAGAAGAAATTAAAGAATCTGTAATTGTACAAAAGGTACTAAGATCTCTTCCTATGATATTTGATCCTAAGATATCAAAACTAGAAGAAAGAGCAGATATAGACTCAATAAGCATGGAAAAACTACATGGAATATTCACAGCATATGAAATGAGAACTGAACACAAAAATTCAGATATAAAAGAAGCAGCTTTCAAAGCATCCAAAATTTCAAAGCAAAAGGGAAAGAAAAAAGAAAAACATAGCAGCAGCAATGACATCTCAAAAGATGATGAAGAAATGACCAATTTTGTTAAGAGATTGAACAAGGGAACCAATGATAGATATAAGTTAATCTTCCATTGATTTGTTTTAATTGTGATGGTATTGGTCATTTTGATAAAAAATATCCTCATAAGAAAAATAAGGGGAATGATGAAGATGACTCAAATAGAAAACAAACATATAAGGCAAAGGAACCACAAAGAAATTTTTCAGGAAAAGCTTATGGACCAAAGAAGACATCTCTTCATCAGATGAAGATGAAGTCAGTGACAATGAGACAAAAAGATTTATATTCATGGTAGTAGAAGAATCCGATAAACAAGACACCAAAGAAGAATATGAAGAGGTAGAAGTTGACTACCGAGAAGAATTGTTGACTACCATAGAAGTTATAATAAGAGAAAAGAGGAAAAACAAGAAGCTACAAGCAGAACTAGACAAGAAGGAAGACACTCAAGAACTAGAGTAGATCATCACAGAATTGAAGGTTCAAATAGAAGAATATAAAATAGTTGAATAAGCACTCAAAGAACAGTTAGAAGAAAGAGACATGATCATTGGAAATTTGGAAGCAGAGATTGTCACATTGAGAAAGGATCTTCAAAAGAAAAATATGAAGAAAAACTCAAAAGTTTTGGATGACATTATCAGTAGTCAAAGGCCTAATCATGAAAAGTGTGTACTTGGATACAATCATACAGAAAAGGGATCAAGCTCCAAAGAAATAGAACATGAAACATATCGAAAAAGTTATGCAGAAACAATCAAAGGGGATAGGAAGACCTACAAGGAAGATTACAGGGACACTCCTCCACTGAGAAGATTCGGATTTCATAAACGATCAACATAAAAAAATAGGCCTCAGGAAGAAGAAGTATTCATAAGAGTAACTCCTTTCAGAATATATTCAACTCCTAGGTATCAAACTATGTTTATGGGTTTATGTTATGCATGCAATAATTTTGGACATAAAGCTATAAATTGCATAGCTAACAGCAGGAACATAAACAACTTTGAAAGTCATACACAAAATGGTTATCCAAGAAGGCCCATTGAAACACAGAGAATACATTACAACAAGTTTGAATCATTGAGCACTGAAGTGGAATGCTATAAGTGCAATAACTTTGGATACATGGCCAAAGATTGTAGAATGACGGTCCCTCCTAGAGAACCACAACAGAACAACAATAGTCATAGACAGGAGCCTCAGAAGAGAACATGGATAAGAAAGAAGAATCGATATAGAAATCAAGAATTCACACTCGCTCTACAAGCTAAGTAGAAGAAGTGTGGCTTGTATGTTGACAGTGGTTGTTCAAAACACGAAGAACATGTGAACAAAGACTAGGTTCCAGAGATTGCAAGATTGGAAATAAAATGAGATGAAGAAAGTTCTACAGAGAAAAGGAAAGATGTCAGATATAGAAAGATTTAGAAAATAACTAAAAGAAAAGAAGGACATGTGAATAAAGAACATGTTCAAGATATTGTACTTTTAGGCACTATAGTGAAAGATGAATCCACAGACAGAAAGAAAGAGTCAGAGATCATAGAGATGATGAATATACTAATGAAGATGATTAAGAATACACTTCAGAGAAGGAATTGTTCTAAGCCATCTAACTTAGAGACTCCCAGATAATATGAATAATAGATAAGGGGAGTCTATTCGGTAGCTGAGACAGACCAGAGAACCATCCTTCAAGCAACTTGTATAATTTGAGTAGACATATTAAATGAATTCAATTAGGAGAAGCACAATATGATAGATTAATTAGTTGTAGTAGTACTTCATGATAGTACAATGGCATATGAGTCAAATTTATGGGCAATTGTGTAGCAGAGTCTTGAACAGTATGGATAGATATGAACACGAAATCATCTTTTTTGAACGGGGAAATTGAAGAAGAAATCTACATTGAACAACTTGTTCCTAGAGAATGGTACTCTAGACTGGATAAATATCTACTGCAGACAGGGTTTAGAAAAGGAAGTGCAAACAATAACCTCTACATCAAGGTAACTCAAGATGGTATTTTATTAATTAAATTTTATATTGATGATATTATTTTTGGAAGTACTGATGACAGGTTAATCCATAAATTTGAAAAGGATATGCAAAATGAATTTAAAATGTCATTAATTGGATAAATATCCTTCTTTCTAGGTCTTCAGATACATAAAAGCAACCAAGGAATTTTTATTTCTCAAACTAAGTATATCAGAGAAATGCTAAAGAGGTTTAGAATGGAAGATTGCAAACTAGTTACCACTCCAATGAAAAACAATTGCAAGTTGAGCAAAGATGATGATTCAAAGTCTACAAACTAGAGGCAATACAATTCAATGATTGGTAGCTTACTATATGTGACAACATCAACAACAGATGCAATGCCAGCAGTTTGACAGGTGACATGATTTCAAGTAGCACCAAAGGAATCACATGTATTATAAGTGAAGGGGATTTTAGATATCTCAAAGGAACATAAGAGTTTGGATTATGGTATCCAAAAGGAAAGGATCTATCACTTATTTCTTACACAGATGCAGATTGGGAAGGTTGCATTGATGACCGAAAAAGCACCAGTGGAGCAGCGTTCTACTTGGGTGAATGTTTAGTATCTTGGATAAGCAAGAAACAATCATTAGTATCTTTATATACAGCCGAAGCAGAGTATATTGTAGCAGCAGGATGTTGTACACATCTTCTATGGATGAAACAAAATTTGATAGATATACAGGTTGAGTATGATGAGACCATTCAAATCTATTATGATAATATAAGCACCATCAGTATCTCCAAGAACCCGGTGATGAACTCCAAGACGAAGCACATTCCAATAAAGTATCACTTTCTATGGGAACAGGTTGTAGAGAAGAACATCAGAGTTGAATATGTGGGCACAAAAGAACAAGTGCCAAAAATATTTACAAAACCACTTCCAAGGAAAGCCTTTGAGTATTTTCTCCAGAGACTCGGAGTAATTTCTACTCGAAAATGAATGTTTTTGAATGCTTATCTTATATGTCTTAGATTTACATGAGGAAGCACCATAAATAATACAATTCAGGTTGGGGGATTAGTTTCAGCAAGAGTTTCGTCAGGAGGAGTATCCCCAAGGATAATTCAATTAGGGGGAGTAGCCCCTGATGGAAATATACAATTTCCATTGATGATAAAGGGAGAGATATTTATCATATGCAAAGGTAAATGCTTGGAGAAAGAGCACAAAGGCATGGTTCCAGGGGGAGCGATGGTCACAGGGGGAGAATGAGTGATATGAATTCAATATTGTATCAGAGTGTTGCCATCAATGCCAAAGGGGGATATTATTGATTATTTATGTTGTTTGTCATCAATGTCAACCCTTGAAGAAATTCCGGTAGCGAATTCTGGTAGTACAAAGGTATGGGTAATTGACCCAAGTTTGTTTGATGTATAATGGTATGATTTTTAATATATTTCAAGGTAATACTATTATGGATGGATAGTACATGTCATTCCATTTTCGTTGATATGTGGAATGTCACATAACTCCTCACGGTTAGAGATTTATGGCCATGTGAAGTTGGAGAACCCTCATGAGTCATATAGAATCCCCAAAAGGTCAAAGTAGTCAAAGTGGTTTAAGAGATTTTAGAAGGTAAATAATAAAGTGAAGTGATGAGTGTACTATAATTGAAAGTGGATACAAAATAAATTATTTAAATAATAAATTTAATGGAGAAATCACTAAGTGGACAAGTGGTTAGAAGTGGGTTAACCCTAAAATAAGGAAAGTGGGTTAAGATGGTTAAAATGTAACCCCTCGAGAAAGCTACATGAAAGTATAAATAAGAGACAAGGCTCTGTCATTTTAATCACACTTGAGCATATTGAATATCTACAAGTTACTAAGGTAACCAAAGGATATCTAATCCTAATTTTAGAGGGAAGGTGAAGTAAAGAAGGCCGAAATTCAAGGGAGGATAAATTCCTTTGATGATTCTTTCTAAGGTATGTTATTTATAGGTCATCTCACCATTTTAGTAATAACGTTGTTTCTAGTATGATTCAGACCTTGACATTGGGAGGTCATTGAAGAAACATTTCCAAGTAGTTGTGATAAAAAAATCCATCTTGTGGGTCATTGTATTTTTTGAGTTACACTCCGTGGAAAATAGGGTTTGTGGCTAGTCCTAAAACTAGTCTAAAACAAGTGTTTCGGATAAAAATGTCATAAATTCTTCATAACAGATCCAAATTCAGTAATATCAAATGTATTGGTTATAGTACAGTCTGTAGTATTCTTTTTACCATTTTCATATGCATACAACAAATATTCCATGAGGGGCACGCTCTACAAGTTATCTCTCTAGAATAAGCCATAATTCAACAAGGTATGTCATTTTTGTTATAAGTCCTTTTTTGAGAGGTTCCAAACAATGAAACATGGAGGAATTGCATAAAATACATTGAAGAACATTGTGTACTATTTTCAGATCTTTATCATTACAAGTACATAGTCATGATTATTTCAAGTTAGGGTTGTTGACTAATCCAAAATTAGTCATGTGAGACTAAAGTAAAGTTTGATGGAACTGTTAGTCTGTTAAAGTTAAGGAAGGTTTGTAGGTATGTGATCATATACACCAGGTCTATTACAAAGTTACAAATCAGATTTGGATTATGAAATTGATGAGGGATTTTGGTTGAGGTACATGTTGGGTACATGGTTGAGACAAGTAGTTGATGAGTTGGCACATACATGAGGTGTATAGTTGATGATGTTGGTACATATTGATGAGCCATAGTTTATGTGTATTTGATGCATGATTGGTACATATTTCGTGCATGGTTGATGCACTCGTTGATGGTACATGTTGAGGTACAGGTTGGTGCATGGTTGATGAACTTGTTTATGGTACAAGCTGATTACATGTTGTTTGGACAGGTTATTGTGACAAGTTATTTGTACAGGTTGTGTGCATGTTTGATGCATTTGTTTATGGTACAGTTTGATGTATGGTACATGTTGGCACAGGTTATTGGTACAGGTTGTTACTGGTTGATTATAGGTTGATTGGTATAGGTTTACAACAGCATATCTCACAGTGATAGTGTGACAGTAGTTCCATCATTCTACTTCTACGTCAGGGAGTTTGGACGAAGAAATGACAGGTGGTTGTAGCCACATTCCAGTTGTAGCCAGAGAACATAGGTGGTTGTAGCCTCCTTCTAGTTGTAGCCAGATAATTGGGGAGTTAGAGCTTCCCTCAGGTTGTATCCTGAGAAACTAGGGGGTTGTAGTCTCCTTCTGGTTATAGCCAAAGAATTGGAGAGTTGGAGCTTCCTTCAAGTTGTAGCTTGAGAAACTAGGGGGTTGGAGCCTTCTTCCAATTGTAGCTGGAAAACAAAGGAAGTTGGCACTTCCAATGAATGTAATTCTTAAAGACATATAAGAAAAAACATTTTGTGGTTTTCTCTCGCTTTGTGTTTCCACGTAAAAACACTAGTGTATTGTGTATGTGTATGATTGCTCATTTGTTCATTGTTTATTTAATCTACAACTATTGGATGATAATGCTACATTGATATAACACTTGTATTTTTTGGTTAAAAATGATTATTTCTCTATTACTGATTCACCCCCCCTCTTAGTAATCCAACATAATGGACCACTAGAAACATTGGGAATATTTATTACTACTAGTAGAGTTTTCATACAACAACAACTATCAAAGTACCATTAAGATGGAACAGTTTGAGTTTCTTTATGGGCGAGAAAGATGAGGTGTATGGGAATCTCAAGATGAGGTGTGTATGGGAGCAAACGTAGAGAAAGATGTTCCTAATGAAAATATGTAAATGGGTAAGTGGTAAAAGTGGTAGTTGAATGTAAGCCTAAGGTGTTTATATTGGAGGTCATCTTAATGGCTATTGTTGTTAGGGATGATTGTATATTTATCTGTTGAGTTGTTGCTGATATAGGAATAGATATTGATTAGATAGTTATGTATAGTTCGTAATTGGTTTATTCCTTTAATGATAATCGAGGATATTATTACCACCTTGTTGTTAGGAGTTCACTAATAAAATTATATAGGAGTAATTCATGTATCTATTGTTGTTAAGCTTATTAAATAGTATTTGTCTTTAGTAAGAGATTCCTTCTATAGTTAGGAGTTGACTAGTAATGAGAGAAGACGTTGTTGAGCTAGGATCGACTTGAGGATAGGGTCCTGGTAGGACCCGAAGTGATACAAGAAATGGAAGAAAAAATGCAATCGATAAGACAAAGGATTAAATAAGTGCAATATCGTTAAAAGAGTTATGTCGATGCACATCACATTGACCACAGTTATGAAGTTGGCGACTGAGTTTTCTTGCGTTTGAAACTGCACAAAAGTTCGAACAAGTTTGGAAAGGGTGATAAACCCTCTCCTAGGTTTGTGGGACCTTTCAAAGTTGCGGAAAAGAAAGGACATGTGGATTATCTACTAGACTTGCCAGATTATTTGAGGTGTATGCACGATGTGTTTCATGTATATGTTTTGAGAAATTATATTAGTGATCCAACACATGTGATTGACATGATTTATTTGTAGGTGTCGGACGAGGGTGCTCTCACATCGGAGCCAATCCACATTCTGTACCATCACATTTGACAACTACAACATCAAATAGTCGATCAAGTCAAGGTTCAGTGGGACAATTATAGTCCACACTCGGATACCTGGGATGATGCATATGATATGCATCAAGATTTTCCTCACTTGTTTGATATATTAAACATATATGTCTATGTCAAATACTTTTATTTACTCACATTTTATATATTGTAGAACTTTGAGATGAAGTTTAAAACAAGAGGGGTTGTATGTAACATCCCGCTCTACTAAGCACATGTTATCGACTTATTCTTTGAGGACACTTTCGTGCAAGTGATCCGATTATGGTACATGCTGATTTTGTTTTAATTATGGATTATACATGATGATGATGATATGGTGTGACTTATTGTTTTTGATATATATGTATTGACAAATGTTGTTGACGAGTTTACCTAAGTGTGTAGGACACGTGACAAATTATGGATGCTGATGGTATCAATAGACCTCCTTGGACTCTGGATTGAGTCAAGGAGTGGATTGTGTTTTGTTTGAGTATTTATTTTTGTGCATATGCGTCATATGATTGATTTAGTATGATTATGTATATGGATCAGTGACAGTGTTTTTTCAATGGATGTAGGCTAATGATTCTTGCTAATCTAACTCACATAATGAGTAAAGGGGCCATGCAAAAAAACCAGATATTGAGGGAGAGTTGTGGCAGCGTCCCTATCACATCCTACTAGCACTCCCATCATAGCTCGAATTGTAGGTTAACAATTACCTAGTTTGATAGGTCCACTATGTCGTGAGGGAGGACTGAGACAGGTGCTCACGAATATTTCTAAGGGGTGTGCAATAAGGCATAGTCCTTATTCCTTAGAAGCCCTTAGTATCTCACAAGGTCGACCGACTAGAGTGTTGAATCCAAGGGTTGAACAAACTACCAAAACCATTCAAGGGCGAGTGGCACCCTTGGAGCACAGAGGTGTGTCTTGAAGAGCACGTCCTGTAATTAAAAACTTGAGTCAATAAATCTAGGTGTCCTAGAAAACATTGAATTGATTAGACCTTGTCGGATTAAAATAATTAATTAAGATGTGATTCTATTATTTATAAATCCCAATAAAAGTCAAATATTAATTCAAAGTCTAAGCCTCAGTCTAAGTTTTAGTTAGGGGACTAAATTAAGTGAATTTCAAATCGATAAATATAATTATCACGTATTATCGGGGTTGGCATTTAGTTAGTTGAACCAGATCGATTGGGTTTTAGAAGTATCCTTAAGAATTGAAAGGTACAATTTTATGGTCTTACATTAGGCATTATACTTTCTAACCAATGAATTGAATTGTTGTCATAGCTTCCATCTTTTCTTTTGTTCTTATGAACTAGTGTGTTAAATTGTGGTTGGGCATGCAAGTGGTTTCCTAGGTTTAATGGTAAAAATTTTAATTAAAGGAACTCGATATTTTTTGTAGTTATGCTATAGAAGGGAACAATGTATGCAATACTTCCATGATTGTGCAAGAGAAGTTAGATATGGGTGTATGGTTGCATCCATCCAAGGCGAACTTGAGGATGATGAGCCCTAGCCTATAATAATCCCTTCCCATGAACATTTCTATCACAGATCTTCTTGTTACCCAACACTTATATTTCTTTGGATTTACATTAACATCTTGGCCCACTATCGATTATGTAGTGGATGGCTTAACAGTTCAAGCTTGTGTTTAAAAATAGGTTATAAACTTATCAAAGTACTTGCAGTTTGATCATCCATCCAGCGTGTAACAATACAGGTCCTGAGGTGATTCGGTGACCTTTGCATTCATAGTCTACAGATGGGCTACCTTTTGAGAAATTAATCTCTCTCCTATCTATATACACGCTATTAAGGAGGTATGTGCATCAACAAGTATTTTTCTAACCGGGTGCATAAACTTCTGGTGTTTGTTGTCGTTTTTTTCTTGATTTTTTTTCTTTGGTAATTTCAAGGATGTATTGACACCTATTACTGTTTCAAAGTTGGGGTTCGCAAGCTAGGTATAAATTCAATACTTCTATTGGATTATCTTAGAGAAACCTCGTCTTCCAGGGAACCCATAATCTAGCGACAACATGGCAAAAAATTTGAAACATTGGTAGACTTTAATGCATGTACCCTGTAATTAGTTACGATACAATGAAATTGTTGATTAATTGGGTTGGTTTTCATTGATGTCAACCCTTGAAGAATGTCTGGTAGCGAATTTTGGTAGCACAATGGTTTGGGTAATGGATTCTGGACCCAAGTTTATTTGATAGATAATGGTATGAGTTTTAATATATTTGAAGGTAAGACTATTCTGGATGGATAGTACAAGTCATAGCATTTTGGGTGGTATGTGGAATGTCACATAACTCCTCATGGTTAGAGATTTATGGCCATGTGAAGTTGGAGAACCCTCATGAGTCATCTAGAAGCCCCAAAAGGTCAAAGTAGTCAAAGTGGTTGCAAAGAAGAAATTATTTAAATAATAAAGTTAGGTGATGAGTGTACTATAAGTCAAAGTGGATACAAAAGAAATTATTTAAATAATAAAGTTAATGGAGAAATTGCTTAGTGGACAAATGGTTAGAAGTGGGTTAGCTCTAAAATAAGAAAAGTGGTTTAAGAGATTTTAGAAGGTAAATAGTAAAGTGAAGTGATGAGTGTACTATAATTCAAGGTAGATACAAAAGAAATTATTTAAATAATAAATTTAATGGAGAAATTACTAAGTGGACAAGTGGTTAGAAGTGGGTGAACCCTAAAATAAGGAAAGTTGGTTAAGATGGTTAAAAGGTAACCCCTTGAGGAAGCTACATGAAAGTATAAATAAGAGACAAGGCTCTCTCATTTTAATCACACTTGAGCATATTGAATATATACAAGTGACTGAGTTAAACAAAGGATGAATAAGCCAAATTTAAGAGGGAAGGTGAATTAAAGAAGGTCGAAATTGAAGGGAGGATAAATTCTTTTAATGATGCTTTCTAAGGTATGTTATTTACAGGTCATCTCACCATTTTCTCAATAAATTTGTTTCTTGAATTATTCAAACTATGAAATTAGGAGGCCATTGAGGAAACATATCCAAGTAGTTGTGATAAAATTTTCATCTTCTGGGTCATTTTATTTTTGGAGTTACACTCCGTGTAAAATAGGGTTTGTGACTAGTCCTGAAACTAGTCTAAAACAGGTGTTTCGGTTAAAAACGTCATAACTTCTTCATAACATATCCAAATTTAGTAAGACCAAATGTATTAGTTATCATACAGTATTTAGTATTCTTTGTACCATTTTCAGATCCATGTTGAGTCTCTATTTTGACATGTATAATGCCCTATCTTACCTTGTATCCAAGCCTTTTTGCCTATGTTATAAGCCCATACTTGACTATTTACTCCCAAACACATACCTAATGACCTGGTTCATGTTCACAAGAGGTAATTGATGATTTAAAGCATGTTTTGTTTAACTTTCTTGAATTAATTTGATTAAAGTGTTTTATTTTGTATAGTCCTAATGGTTTGACTAATGAGCAGCCTATTCCCGTATTTGTGCCATTATGGTACTACAAGTCATCATGCATTCTGGTACCAAATATATTTTGGTACCCAAGGTAGTTTTGATTTGGTACTATCTGCTCCACATCCATTCCGGTACCAAGTCATGCGCTATTCTGATACTGTCTGCTCTGCATCCATTTCGGTACCCAAATTCGTGACTGTTTGTATTCCAGTACCAAAACCTCTGTTTCCAGAATGCAACAGTTGGACCAGTCTGATGATGAAGATTTCGAGAAGACAGTTGGACCGAAGCTTCCAAATTATTTTTGCAGATTACAAGGGACTCCATCACTCATGCACTTCGTGTCATGAGGATGGAGTCGATTCCTAGAGATTCGATGTAAATATCAATTGTAATATCTTTGAAACTATTTAATGTTTATACATAGATATTGATAGTATCAGCTTACCTTCTATATAAGGGACGTTGTATAGGTGATAGTGTAGGTGGATAATAAGGAATGTAACGAAGTACTTTATCAAAACCATATGATACATATCGTTTCTATGTATGAGGTGAAGAACTGTTGATCCAATTTACCAGTTGAATTAATGCAAAAAAATCTATTATGCAAATTCCTAAGTATGAGTAAAACATTTTAGTCTGTTACTTTATTAAGAGGTTCCTTGTTGGTTCGGCAAGGGACCACCACCCCAACCAAGGTAAACCTCCCTATATATGTTTTGTGTGATTATGTGAGTATTTTACAGTAGTGTGTGCTAATGATATTTAATCTATTTCAGGAGTTTAACATTGAGTGATTTATTTCTAAGTTGGTGTGAATAATCAGGTGCTAGATCAAATAGGTATTTCCTTGTCAAATATTGGAGATTGCCATTTAATTGTTTGAAGTGTGGAATTGATATCTTGAGTTTATGATTGCAGCAGTTTTGGTACATCAAGGAACTAGAAGACTTTATATCTCCTCTTCATGCTCCATAATGAAGTCTCTCAGTTATCCTGACTGTTGCTTGTACTAGTTGTTTGAATTGCATAAAGCTGGAATTGATTTCGATTTCAAGAGTGATTGGAGTTGATTGTTATTTATTGTTTTGATTTCTATAGGAAACAAGCTTCTTAAGTTCATCTCTCTAATTCATAAGCTTGGAATGAACAGACTTGTTCCTCTCAGATAGAATATTTTGATTGACTATTTGTTTGGCGTAGTTTCTTTATCAGTTTTCTCTTCTAAGTTCAAGGTTTTCAAAGTATTTAGAAATATTAGAAACAAATTTTTTATGTTATTAATTATTTCCTATGTGAAAAAGACATAGGTAGGTTAACTGTTCTCGGCACATATAGTGTAACAACTCTTTTGATTATGAATCCTAGATTGACATATAAATGAGTGTAAGGTATACATTGAACATATTTATACACCAACATTTTGGCGTCGTTGTCGTGGAGTTGTAAACGGTAATAGGTAGCATTTTGAGTTTTGATTGGTTTGATGAAGCTTGGATTGGATTTAAGGAAAATATGAAGGCAGAGAGAAGACGGTAAGACGAGAGGTAAGAACCTGTGCATCCACTTTGGTGGGGTTTCTCCAAAGTCAGGTTGTCCTCCTACCTTTGATAATTAGGAATCTGTGTTTTTATTTATTTTTATGAGTAGGTATAGGGATAATAAAGGTAGATTTATTGCTCCCAAAATTTTAGAAAATCTAGAAAAAACAACAACAANCCCCCCCCCCCCCCCACATACACTAATTCATCTAAAATTCGTGCAGGAAAAATTATCAGAGGAGAGAGCTCAAAGGCAGCAATTGAAACAACAACCAAGGGCACTAAATCCGAAGCCACTATTCATATTGAAAGCATAAAACAACAAGAAAAAGAGGAAGCATTGGCGACCCCATCAAAAGGAGAAGGTAGGAAAGAAACAAAGGTAGTAATAGAGGAGGTTGCATCTATTGTTGGAAAGCCACACAAAACCTTGGAACAACTAGAGATACCAAATAACCCAGTGGTTGAACCATCACTCAGTGGAGAAACATCACCACCCCTCTATAGGTTGTTTGGAGATATGGAAGAAGAAGAGGGAAATGCAACTAATGAAACAGAGACATTTGGATTCCCCATACTGGATGTCGCCAGAGACATTGCTATGAAGAACATTCCCTTGTCCTCACTACCACACTTCCACAGTATGTCAACAGAATACCCTGAATCATTTTTATTTGAATTTGACATATTGTGTAAGAGTTATAACTACACTGACAATGCTAAAAAATTAAAACTTTTCCCAGCTACGCTTAAAGATTCAGCACTAAGGTGGTTTATGAGTCTAGGAGAACATACTATTTTGTCTTGGGATGGTATGAAGGAGACCTTTCTCCAGAAATACAAAGATTACTGCAAACTTAGGGATGCTAGGAATGGCATATTCAAAATGCATCAATCTGAAGAAGAAAGCTTGGAAGATTACTTAGAGAGGTTCATATACAACTACCAAAAGACTAAGCAATTTTCCTTAGACACAGCTTCAGTTAGGACTATCTTTTTAAAGGGTGTGAGGGATGATTTCTTTGAAGTACTAAACCTCATGAGTTTGGGATATGTGTACCAAAAGTCACTTGCAGACATAGTAGAGTATTGTAAAAGATACTCCCATAGCCAGGCCAAAACTGGAAAAAGTGTAAGGGATCCTACAAACAGAAGTGTTAAACCCGCATCTGTAGGTGTCACTAGGATTGAACGTGGAAATCTATTAGAAAAATTCAAAACAAATATCCTAAACACCATCAATTCCCAACTTGATACTATTAAAATTAAAAGAAAACAAGAGGAATAAAATGTTGTGTTATCAATTTTATGTCATCAGTGTAGGAAAAATCACCCTGAAAAGGAATGCCCCTTAATGTTATTGAAATCTGTGGTCTCTGCACAGAGGGTCATCCTACTAATGAGTGCCCTTCTCTACTTGGACTTAAGGCCATATTCAAGGGAGGAGGAGAACCTGAAACATCCTACCCCCCTAGGAGACCATGGAGACAACAAATTCCCAACATGTTTGCAGACCCAACTACACAATACCCACAACATCAATGGGTGCCTCCCATGTCTTATCCTCAATGACCACCACAATAGCCAAAAACCCAACCTTGGAAACAAGGGTGGAGAGGACCTGCATATGGGAATGTTCCCTTCCAGCCAGCAAATTTTCCCACCTATCCACAATACCCTTCAAATATTTCCCAGCTGCTCCCAGATTTAATCCCCCTTCTCTTCTTCCACCTCCACAGTTGCAGCAACAACTTGCATTGCTGATGAATCCAAATATGCAGCAACAAATGCAAGCTACACCAATTCAAAACCCCCCTCGACCTACCCCTATTCTTGCAAATCCCTAATCCAAATAACAAGCCAACACAACGTGTACAAAAACTTGAAGCAGAAAACTTCCCCACTTATGTAATAATGCCAGCTCCATTTAATGGAATTGAATTAAGGTAAGGGAGGGTTGTAAACAAAACAAATCCTACTATGGTTATCCAAGAAGAACAAGTAGATAATCACACAAATCAATAAGAAGAAAAAATAGATGTCCAAATAGTTCAAAGAGAAGAACAAATGACTAATTTATTAAATGAAGAAAGAAACACCCCAATACCACAGGAAACTCCTTCTCCCAACTCCCTTGCAACAGAAACACCTCAGAAAATAAATCCTCCTTATCCAGAAAGGCTACTTGTAAAAAAATATGAGGAACCTCTAGGACATAATCTAGAGACTGAACTTAGAAATATATGTGTGAAGATCCCACTACTATAGGACATCAAGGACATACCTATCTATGCTAAATATTTAAGGGACCTTTGCATTAAAAATCGAGGGAGAAAGAGGAAGGATCCTCCTGTCATACAGGTGGTGGGGCAGTTTTCAGAGTTTATAACAGAAATTCCATCTATGTATAGTGATCCAGGGAACCCAGTGGTAACCATAGAAATTAATGGTGTTTCCTTACCTAACACACTGATTTATCTAGGGGCAGCAATAAATGTGATGTCAATAAGCACCATGAAAACACTGCAACTAGATCACCTAAGACCAACACAAACTTTGTTGGAGTTTGCAGACAAATCAGTCATCAACCTAGCAAGAAGTTTAGATGATATAACAGTTACTTTGGCCTCTTGGGAATACCCTGTGGATTTCTTAGTAATTCATCCCAAATCCTCCAAACCAGGACACACAGTAGTACTTGGTCGACCTTGGTTGGCCACTGCTGATGCATTTATTAGTTGTCGATCTAGAGAAATGACAATTTCCAATGGCACTCAAAGACAAAAAATTATCCTTTTCCCCCCCACCCAACCAGGCACTGAATTTCCTCTCTGGTTAAAGAATCCCTATGGGGAGGAGGACTGCACTCATCCCTTGTTGACACTTGAACAAGTAAAAGGAGTATAAGAGAAAACTGAAGAAAAAATTTTAAGTCTATTCTTGGTTGATTCAACATGCATTGAATATCCTCAATCTTTCCCTAACTACACACATATATTTAGCCCCGTATTTCAGGAAATTTGGCACCCTTCCACTTCTACAGTAGCCATTGTTTCACAAATAGAGGAAGGGAAAGAATCAAATTTTCAATTCATTGAAATCATTCTTGGAAAGTCCTTATATATCAATGCTAGCTTAGAAATAGATCAACAACAGAAGTTGATACAAATGATTCAAGGGAAATCTGATGCTTTTGCATGGGATTACTCTGACATGAAAGGGATCCACCCAGACACCTGTATGAATCATATCTACACTAACGATCAGATCAGACCTATTAGGCAGCCCCAAAGAAGAATGAATCCATCCTTGAAAGATATAGTAAAAGAAGAACTCCAGAAAATCCTGCAAACCAATTTCATTTACCCTATATCAGATAGAAAGTGGGTCTCCCCATTAGTTATTGTACCTAAGAAAAATGGTAAATGGAGGATTTGTGTGGACTTTTGAGAATTAAACAAGTCTACCTATAGAGACTACTTTCCCTTGCCTTTCATAGATCAAGTCTTAGACACTTTGTCTGGGAAGAGATATTGTTCTTTCTTGGATGGGTTTAGTGGTTAAAATCAAATCCAAATTTCACCAAAAGATCAAGATAAGACCACATTTACCTACCCCTGGGGGACCTATGCCTATAGGGTTCTTCCTTTTGGTTTATGTAATGCCCCTGCTACCTTTCAAAGGGTTGTCTTGGCTATTTTCTCCAATTTGACCAATGATTGTGTGGAAGTCTACATGGATAACTTCATGGTGTATGCGGATGGCTTCCAACATGCATTGGATAATTTGGTGAAAGTACTGGTTAGGTGTAAAGAGACCAACCTTTCACTCAGTCACAAAAAATCTAGAATGTTGTTCACTGAAAAAATTGTTCTAGGTCATCACATCTCTGGTACAGGAATAAGAGTGGACCCTACCAAGATTGACATTATTTCCCAAATTAATATCCCTGGCTCACAAAAGGAAGTCGGGAGTTTCTTAGGGCATGTTGGTTACTATAGGAGGCTCATTCAAAACTATACAAACCTAACTTCCCCCCTATTCAAACTATTGACAAAAGATGTTGAATTATGTTGGAATGAACAGTGTCAAATCTTCTTTGAAATCTTAAAAACAAAGCTATCAAGTGCCCTTGTTTTGAGAGCACCAAACTTGTCTCTTCCTTTCCATATTTTCACAGATGCCTCAGACACCGCTTTGGGAGTTGTCTTAGGAAAAAGGGAAGGGAAGATTCCCTATGATATATACTTTGTCAGCAAGAATCTCTCACCTGCTGAGGTAAACTACACTGTCACAGAAAAAGAATTGTTGTCAGTAGTACATGCCATCAACAAATTTAGACACTATATAACAAGATACGAAGTTTTTGTGCACACCGACCACTCAGCTATCAGATTTTTAATGAACAAACCTATTTCAAAAGCTAGAGTGACTAGATGGTTGTTACTACTACAAGAATTCAATATCACTATCATTGATAGACCTGGAAGAGATAATTTGGTTGTTGATTTCTTGTCTAGACTTGTTCATGCAGGTGACAGTACTCCAATAGATGATGATTTTCCGGATGAGAATCTATTTTCCATTTCTACTTACACCCCTTGGTATGTAGATGAAGAAAACTATCTTGTAACAGGAAAGCTACCTCAAATTATGTCATCCAGAGAAAAACAAAGAATTATTCAGCTAAGTTCCAATTATATGTGGCATGAGGATTGCTTATACCGAACTGGACCTGATTTGGTAATCAGAAGATGTGTTCGGGAGGATGAGATTCAGGATATATTCAGAGCTTGTCATGATGGCCCATGTGGACTCCATTTTGCTGATAAAAGGACAACATACAATATTTTATAGTCTGGCTATTACTGGCCAACCATTTTTAAAGATGCAAAGAAATATGTGGCCAGCTGTGATGATTGCCAAAGAATGGGAAAACCTATTGTAGTTGATGAAATGCCTCTCCAATCCCAAGTAGTGATTGAACCCTTTGAAAAATGGGCCTTAGATTTTGTAGGACCTATCAACCCCATGTCCTGCAGGAAAAAATACATCTTAGTTTGCACAGATTATGTGACAAAATGGGTAGAAGCCGAGGATTTGTATTCATCCTATTAGCGTCGGAAGTCACTCCTAGATTGCGACGGGAGTAGAGCCCAACGCCCATCAATTTTATGTCATGATAAGTTTAATGGATGATCAAATGGTTAGAGACCCAGGATGGAATCACTCTAACTCAGGGACCAGGTCTGGTATGTAAATAACAAAGGAGGTCTTGATATAACTTTAGTCAGGGGGTTGATTGTAAGATGAGCAGGTGGAAGACTTGGTGAGAGGAGTGAACAAATCTACCTGGGGAAATAGGCCTTTCAGCAGTTTGCAGAAGAAAAACTCTAAATGCAAGATCTTCTTGGTTTAGAGTTTCAAGGAACTGAAGGGGTGACTTGACTAGATCCTCCAATTCCAAGTCATTCAGTGTTGAGAAAATCGCAAGACCGATTAGAGACAATGCAACTATTATAGTGATCCAACCTACATCATCCTATAACAGCTACAACTCGAATGGATCCTCCAATTCCAAGCGGGTCTAACACAGTGCAAACAAAGATATGAAAGAAACTGACATTCATAAGGAAAGAAGTCTCAAGAGTCAATGCATAACCAGAATAACCAGTGCTTCATTAAAGATTTTACAATCAAGAGCCTTGCTCAACCATCGATGCTTCAAAAATACAAAAACTGAGTACATATACTTAGAAAAATTTGCCTAACAGAGGCATGCTCAGACCTCCAAGGCGTGGCGTCCCTTCAGTCAAACTCGGATGGATATCCTTCATCAGACGCCACCTTAACTGTGCATGGCTCTTGCGAGGGGGTAGCTAAGCCATTAAGTGTCAAGTTAGCATGTGCAGACTTCTCTGGCTAGTCGAGGACTCGGCATGGCTTCTTTGGAAAAAATCGGCACACAGGACCGTCTCGGGAAGACTGCTTGCTAGATCCTCCATACCTTACACTTAATGAGTGAGGAGAGGTTTCAACCACCTCCTCCCACCTTCATTTACT
Organism: Picea engelmannii; assembly: GCA_009831015.1. Lineage (NCBI taxonomy): Eukaryota > Viridiplantae > Streptophyta > Pinopsida > Pinales > Pinaceae > Picea > Picea engelmannii. Next base: position 547,728 of record ML777768.1, on the reverse strand, counting down.
CCTAGCATGAACCAAGATTGAGATCGAATCGGATTGGCACCTGGAGATCGCGACGATCCCTTCTGTGACTAAACTTGACACTTTTGGCCCCTCTTGCACAGCTCTTTCTTTTTCTACAAGTGATCACGGGCTGTGACCCTGCACTTATCCTCAAAGGTGCTTTCGGCATTTCGGGGTTCATGGATAGGAAGGTGTTGATCCTTTCTCTTCAAAGTTGCGATGGGCGAAATGTCGAGATGGCCTAATTGGGCGCCACGCATCCCTCTCTGATCTAACGGTACTGAACTCATTCGACGATACTGTGGGCCACAGTCTCGGATGCCTTTGACACTTCACGTCTCGTAGATGGGAGGGAGCTACTCCTTGTGCTTCAAAGTCACGATAGGTGAAACGCTGAGATGGCCTAATTGCGCACCACGTGTCCCTGCAGGATGGACGGCCTAGATCATTTTAGTAAGATTGCGGGCCCGAGTCCTGTGCTAAACATGTCACAGCTCTATTGGTCTCAAATTTTCATCGACCGACGATCTGCTCCATCGATCGATCCTCGCTGCTAAATACTAGAGGCGCCCGCCCACTTGCATTTTTAACCCGAAATGGATTTTCTGCGCTGCCTAGTGCACTCTTGACTGTGACCTTGGAAAAAATGCTTATGATAGGTTCTTTAAGCCCCATTTCTTCTTATTTATGCCACGGGCTCAAATCTTGGAGAGAAAACACCCCCTATACAAGAAATGTTGCTAACATTAGGCTCCATGGGGGATAGAGTCATCCCTGTGATGCTCTAAGAACTCATTTTGCAGTTTCAGTGCCTTGTTGTTGGGCTATGGAGTCAAGTTCAAAACCTCTTGATGAGAAATATATGCCAAAAAGTAAAAACCAAACAAACTAAACATAGACGCTCCAAGGAGATTATTTATGTATAGTCCTAAAATAATAAAATTGTTTACATGGGGCTAGGTGAAAGCAAACTTCCACCATAGCCATTCAAGAAACTTCCTAAATAGAACCTCCTTCCTTCTATCAATGATCACCAACAGATGGTGTGACTGAGACAGCAAAATAGTTACGCTCTTTAGCTCCTCCTTACAGACTGAAGTTGAGATGAAATAAGGTGGCCCCAAGGCATAAAGGACATGCCACTCGATGTATTCGCTGACAGGGTCATAGAATGAGTGGCGAATTTCGAAAAATGGGTGGCAAGAAGCCTCCTCTACTACAGAGTTTCTCACATGCGGCTGAATATCTATGGTAAGCACAGGTGGGTGGACAACTAACATAGGTTGAAAGCTCTCAGGCAGTGGTTTCTCACTAACTGGCTCTGGACAGTCTGTAAACTGCATCTTCGGCTGCTCCTCTGGTTCTTTTGGTTTCTCTTCTTGGCTCTCCCAAGGGTCAGAGTCATAATCATCATAGATAGGACCTGTGGGAAAGCTCTTCTTTTCAATCTTCTACTCTGGGGGACTGATTTCCTTCCAATGTCTTTCATTTTTGAACAGAGGAAAAGGATTCGCAGTCTGCTCTTGGAAATCCAGCATATCGAGCTCAGAATCTGATTCATAGCTATCATACATAAGCTGGCTGCTCTGATCAACAAAAGGTGATGTGGGGCTCTACTGCTCCTTCTCCAAATAATCATCAAAGTCGAGGGAGAACAAAGCTTCTCCAACTTGCAGAAATAGAACTATCCCCCTGTCCTCCGTTTCGACCCTGAATGTAAACACATCATGGGAAATCTCGTGAAGAAAAAGAGAACCATCCATTTCCACCATTGCTTCCTTTTTAAAATCTGAGACAACAGGATCACCAGGGACTGAAGCTAATGTCTCTATAGCTATGAAATCTTCAATATTATTTTCAAAAGAGCTGCCAAGAACATTTGCCTCAAGGAATGGAAAATCCTCTTCGTTGTCTACAGATTCCAACCTTTCTAATCGGGCAGAGAGATATTTCACCTATTCCATTAGCTCACTTAGAGCACCGTCTTCCTCCTTGGGGTCTTCATTCCTATATCTTCTCCCATTCTCATAACCTCCAAGAAACATAGCTATATCTTGCTCACTATCCTCACATTCCTCACAACATCTATGACAGATAAACTCAGAGGAATACATCTTTTGATAGCGCCTGATAATGCTACATTAAATTCACTGAGTGAGGAAATGCTAGCGGGGGGTAAAGAGTGATACCATTCACAAGCATCCCCTACTAACAAGAACATGAACATCTTCAATAATACATCCTTGTGATGTATCTCCCACTGGTGCATGAGTTCATGAAACTCACAGAGATGCTGAGCAGGGTTGTCCTCTTCGTGCTCCCTAAATATGGGAAAATAATCTCCCCATTCATTCGGAGAAGGGACATCATTGGGAAAACCAGGAATAGCAGAAAAATTAAAAGGAGCAAACCTCCAAGCTAGGATTTTCTCCATTCCAAACCAGTAGAGTCACCAATCGATCCTCGAATCATGGATTTCACAGCTTTGAATATGCCTGGTCCTTGTTCACCATCAAAGGAAAAATATTACATTGTTGTTACCCCAGGAAGATTCTCAGGCTGAGAAAGTAGATATTGAAACCTATGGGTCAACTTTCAGGCATGCTAAAGTAGCCATAACTGAAACAGTGGTGTGGAAACCTTGGAATTGCCACAGTGGAGTCGCCAGGTGCATAGTAGAAATCTTCAAGGGCTCTGATGCTTGATGCACCTTCAGAATCAGAACCTCAATGTCATTCAATCCCAGGGAAAATTTTCAACTTCGTCCCCGGCAATAACGCTAGAAATGTTAGGCATCAGAAGTCACTCCTAGGTTGTGACAGGAGCAGAGCCCAACACCCATCAGTTTTATGTCACGATAAGTTTAATGGATGATCAAATGGTTAGAGACCCAGGACAGAATCACTCTAACTCAGGGACCAGGTTTGGTATGTAAAGAACAAAGGAGGTCTTGATCTAACTTTAGTCAGGGGGTTGATTGTAAGATGAGCAGGTGGAAGACTTGGTGAGAGGAGTGAGCAAAACTACCTCGAGCAACAGGCATTTCAGCAGTTTGCAAAAGAAAAACTCTAAATGCAAGATCTTCTTGATTCAGAGTTTCAGGGAATTGAAGGGGTGACTTGAATGGATCCTCCAATTCCAAGTCATTCAGCGTTGAGAAAATTGTAAGACCGATTAGAGACAATGCAACTATTACAGTGATCCAACCTACATCATCCTATAACAGCTACAACTCGACTGGATCCTCCAATTCCGAGCGGTTCTAACACAGTGCAAACAAAGATATGAAAGAAATTGACATTCATAAGGTGAGAAGTCTCAAGAGTCAATGCATAACCAGAATAACCAGTGCTTCGTTAAAGATTTTACAATCAAGAGCCTTGCTCAACCATCGATGCTTCAAAAATACAAAAACTGAGTACATATACTTAGAAAAATTCGCCTAACAGAGGCGTGCTCGGACCTCCAAGGTGTGGCATCCCTTCAGTCAAACTCGGATGGATATCCTTCATCAGATGCCACCTTAACTGTGCATGGCTCTTGCAAGGGGGTGGCTGAGCCATTAAGTGCCAAGTTAGCGTGTGCAGACTTCTCTGGCTAGTTGAGGACTCGGCATGTCTTCTTTGAAAAAAATCGGCACGCAGGACCATCTCGGGCAGACTACTTGCCAGATCCTCCATACCTTACACTTAATGAGTGAGGATTGGTTTCAACCACCTCCTCCCACCTTCATTTACTCCTAGCAGGAACTAGGATTGAGATCAAATCGGATTGGCACCTGGAGATTGCGACGATCCCTTCTATGACTAAACTTGACGCTTTTGGCCCCTCTTGCACAGCTCTTTCTTTTTCCCCAAGTGATCACGGGCCATGACCCTGTGCTTATCCTCAAAGGTGCTTTCGGTGTTTCGGGGTTCGTGGATAGGAAGGAGCTGATCCTTGCTCTTCAAAGTCGCGATGGGCGAAATGTCGAGATGGCCTAATTGGGTGCCACGCGTCCCTCTTTGATCTGACGATACTAAACTCATTCGATGATACTATGGGCCCCAGTCCCAGACGCCTTCAGCACTTTGCGTCTCGTAGATGGGAGGGAGCTACTCCTTGTGCTTCAAAGTCATGATAGGTGAAATGTCGAGATGGTCTAATTGCGCACCACGTGTCCCTGCGGGATGGACGGCCTACATCATTTCGGTAAGATTGCGGGCCCTAGTCCTATGATAAACACAACGCAACTCCATTGGTCTCAAATTTCCACCGACCGACGATCTTCTCCATTGATCAATCCTCGCCGCTGAATACTGGAGGCGCCCGCCCAATTGCATTTTTAACCCAAAATGAATTTTTTGCGCTGCACAGTGCACTCATGACTGTGACCTTGGACAAAATGCATATGATAGGTTCTTTAAGCCCCATTTCTTCATATTTACACCACGGGCTTGAATCTTGGAGAAAAAACTCCCCCTATACAAGAAATGTTGCTAACACATCCAATGAAAAATCTGTTGTAGACTTTCTCTTTGAGGAAATTTTTACTCATTTCAGTATACCTCTGGAAATAGTGTTTCAGGATAAATCCGTGAGTGCGGACACAAACCGATCTCCCTATATCCACTTAGATCTAGAAAAAAATAGGACAGAATAATACACTTTCCCTAGACCTAACCTATTGAATAAACTAAGAAGTAAGGATTGTGGACATACCTTATGAACGCTTTCCTTATATCTATGTTGTTCCAAGCTTTGCTCCAATGCTCTTGCACCGTCCAGATCACAACAGTACAAACCAATCGAAGTAAAGGCAGATTAATATATTCAATAGCTAGTCTATGCATATGATCAAGGAATTATGTAATAAAGTGACATCATCTTTATGGGAAAGGGACATATTACTGTATTGAATTAATTGAAAGTGAAACATACAACCTAAGCCTTGACGTTGTAGGTCTCCTTTCGATGGATCCTATCTCTGACACACACACTTGCTCATGCATGAAGAAAATCAACCACATATAATGACTTTGTTGTTGTCTCTAGCTGCTATAGCATCAGTCCTCCATACAGTCTTGCACTAATTCTCCAATCAATCTCTTGCTAGTTTGCTTCTAACCTTTTCTATGAGAAATCTCCTCAATATATAGGAGAAGATAGATTAGTTACTTGGATAGGAAATGATCCCAAGATATCTGGAATGCCAGTACTTGAACAACCATTCGAATGCCAACTCACCCTTCTAGAAGATTCCCTTCCAGAAGGTTCGAGATTTTTATCTTTTTCCTTCTTTAAGAACATGTTCGCACCCTAACAATGAGTACAGTGCGAGAATTTTGCACCCCAGCTGAATGCAGCCTGCGAGAATCAGGCATTCTCGTAGGAGAATATATAGGTAGCCTGTGAACATCTCCAAAAATATGATTTCTGGAAACAGACAAGTGTAACTTTTCCCAGGAAATTGTTCTTAGTGAAGAGCTTGATTCTCCATCATCATGATATTATCATGACATCATCCCGATGACCAAAACTGTGGATAACAGAATGCCCCCCCAAAGTCTGAGAGTGGAACCAGTGACATTCGATAGACTTTGTAAGCTGCATGTGTGTGTCAAGAACCAAGAGCATATCTAATCAGAGACCTGCAAACATCTAAGCATCAGCAAAATATCATGTATACCAATTCCTTAGGTAGGCATTCCCATACTCAGATCATAGACTGATGACATCATAAACAAAGGTCATGGCCACCAATCATACATTGTGGATCCATGAAGTCAAAATATAGCACAACCACCTGAATACACTGTGGATCTGTGCAACAAATTTTTAATCAAGACGACATAGCCATGAAACATACACAGTGGATCTATGTGTCGCAAATTATACATATTCCATCACAACCTGGATCGCAAAGACAATATCCATGGTCTTCAATCTCATAGCCCAAAGTACGAATTTGACCATGTGATTACATGTGTTGAAGTCGAACATGGTAGAAACCACTTGATTACTGGTCATTGATGTATACCGTTAACAAGTGCGAGGGAAATCACCAACGATGTCAATGACTCCCAAGGTACTATAGTACAATCCATCGACTGTGAATAAATGAGTTGATGTCGAACACTTGACGGAATCTCTCGATCAGGGGTCAATGATGTAAACCCACTGTCGAAAGCGAGAAACTTGCCATTGAGGCATGCAAGCTTCAAGGTACTAAATAATTTCTAAGTCTTGATTCCAGATAATGTGCTAAAGTCGACAGAACAAGACTCGTCACAGGAGGGCCTTGATGTATCCCCCATCAGTGACACGAAATGAGTAACAGAGTTTGAAATTGAAACAGAGTATATGGCAATTGGACTTTGGACACAGGGAAGGCCGACACTAAGTGAAAAGATAACTGCAGATGGCCAACTCAATAGAGGTTTGGACTGCTCTTGAACATATGAATGACACGACCAAAGATTTGGCAGCATTGACTCAAATATGACACATGGAAAGACCTTGTTATTAAATCGAATGAGAGACAAATGGATTTCCCAAACCGGCTTCAAATGATGAATAGGGGGTGTCATGTTCAAGAGTGACACTTACTGCCAATTAACACAAAGATGAAACATATCCCTTTC
>ML777768.1:516912-540650 GCA_009831015.1 Picea engelmannii | reverse complement strand
TTGTTTAACGAGTCCAGAGATAGTAAACTCGAAGGTTTTTCAAGATTATAGAGTTTGGAAAAACACTTAAAAGAGAACTCTCTCAGTTCCTTTTTTGTACAATAGTCCAACGAGACCGAAAAAGGGTTAAACTATCACTCGAAGGATGCGTAACTTCAAATAATTTAACGAGCGTGAAAATAGCAAGATCGCTCGGCAATCTTTTCATGTTTAGAGAGTCTAAAAAGAGCTTAAAGTTAACTCTAGGGGGGTTCCTTTTTCGTGTAACCACAGCGAGCTCGGAAAAGGGATAAAACAACGCTCAATCACGTTCTTATGTTTTTCACAAGCGCAAGAACGGATAAAAGACGCTTGAGGTTTTAAGTCAAAACCATAGAAAACAAGCAAATTCACACCACACCGTAAAAGTTTTATCCATAATTATCCGTATTTGTTACCTGCGAGTCATTTTACTCATCTCCATATTAGTAATTAGGGTTAAATGATGAATAAACATAAAAAATCCACTTTAAACATAGTAAAAAGTGAATAAAATAAATCCATAACACATTTTACCATGTCATTTTACCCTTTTACCATTTGAGTTCAAAAAACCTCCATTTTACCTTCTACTTTTAGTGTTGAATTCTGGGAGCTTCGGGCGATCATTCCACGAGCCGTCTGGATCATATTGGTAAGTTCTCCATTCTCTAGCTTTTCATGGTTTAAATTTGTGTTTCCATTGGTTAAAAGTCAAGTTTTAATTCCATTTTTCAAACCCTATGTGTGTACAGGAATTCTCGCATGCTGCCCATACGGGGCCTGCGAGAATGCTTCATTCTCGTAGGTGGGCCTAAGGAAGCATGCAAGAAGTTCGCATTGTGTGCCATAGGCCACCTGCGAACAGCACAAAGTTTAAATTTTAATGCAACGTTTAGCCAAAAGAAAGAATTTTTTCCATGTTTAAGATTATTAACTATCTTCATATGTTTCCCATGCAGGTTTATAGCCATCATCATGGTGCTCGAATGGAGAGAACAGTAACACAAGGAAGATAATACAAACACCGAAAATCACCCTCCGACCATTGCTGCCTTAAGAGATTACGGTCTCTTGAAGTATTTCCGCATACCGGGCATGAGAGCCCAAGTTCGATTGCTGGAATACTTAGTCCGGATGTGGGATCTGGATCAACAAGTTTTTAATGTCAGAGCTCACACATTGACCATCGACATTGAGGACATATATTTCTTGACTGGGTTATCCATGCAAGTGTCCTATGTCAGTTTGACTGGTAGCCGAAGGTGTGGCTTAAAAATGAGTGAGTATTGCAGGCAGTACTGCGTGCCTGAGGCTGAACGACAGAAAGGGAAAGTGGCTATTTGGGGAGTGACTGATTTGACTCTCCGCACCATTCTCTTTACCATTGCTCGGATGGTGGGTAGTTCTGCTCCACATATGGCTCTGCAGATCTATTTTCAGTATTCCATCGATTGTACTGAACCTCGGGTCTTCAACTGGGCCGACGCAGTATTACGCAAACTCAAGAAGCAATTGACTAAGTGCCGGCGTGGAGATCTAAAACAATTCGGATATGGATCATTATTGGTGTCCTTCTTTTGTGAGAGGGTCCCTGTGTTTAGGCTTCAGGCTGAGTGGCACTTTCCGGGTCCCAGAGATCCACGGATGTTACGATGGTGTCAACTCATGGCCTGTCATGTGGCAGGACCGATCATCAGGTATGACGATACCTTCTTTGACTGGCTTTGAGGCCAGGTGCTGATGATAGAAGATTATGCATACGCGGGCTTGGATTTCCGCGGTGATCCTGACCTTGCACTTCCTGAGGATGCACAGTGGGGAGAACTTGGTAAGAAGTACCCAAATTTGTTTTAAGTTTTTAAATGTTTTTGTATTTTTAATCATATTCAAATGTTTTTGGTTTTATATTTTTACACGAAGACTAACACCAAATTTTTAATGATAACACAGACATTGGGGCATATAGACCTGCTGGTAGTTCTCCTGTCCAGCATCGAGGAGAGGCAGCAGTAACAGTTCCTCAGTATGCCGAGGACTATCTGACAGTGGAGTAGAACTTAGAGGGTCTGATGGCTGATGTTCCAGATATGACTCTGGAGGAGATTCCATGACGTGATCAGCGTCACACTGTGGGAGTCTCTGCCTCTATGGGTTGCTTGCTCCGCAGAGTTGCTAGGACATTAGTGTGCTATCGTGAACATCATTGATGTCATGATGTCATTATGTAGAAGCCCTAAGCTTCAATTTTTGATATTTTGGTCTTCGGACACATTTTGTAAAAACAAACTTTGATCGTTATATATATATATATATACACTGTTTCTACCGGCTTACTTTACATTTGTGTTCATTTTAATGTGTTTGATTTATAAGTGATTTAAATGCCTGTCCAATACATAATTAGCTAAAGCATCTGTCAATGTATTAAGACTTCTTGGAATATGTTGATATTCAATATGATCAAAATGTCATTCCAAGAGGCGAATCCGCAAATATACTCTTAATAAAGTAGGACTTCGAATAGAATAGATATTACTTAGTTGTAGCACTACTAATCGCGATTCAAGTCGCACAACCAAACGACGAATTTCAAGAGAGATAGCATCAACCAATAACTCAATAACGGTGCTATACTCTGTGATGTTGTTGGTTGCTCGGCCAAGACATACACCTCGTAAAGATATAAGCTTGTTTGTTGGGGCATAGATTGCCCAGGCAGCGGAAGCTAGGTTCCGAGTACTACGGCTAGCACCGTCGGCGAAGCCAATATAAGGTAGCGAATACTCCGACATCTGGCAATCAAACACAACGTCATGTAAGGGAAGAGACCAAATAATGTCAAACGCAAAACTAAAAATACCACACACACTCAGTATGATACATAAAAAAACAAGTACTTCATGCACAAATGACTCATGCATAGTACTTCTTTAAGTACAACCCATTTCTGGGTTCACCCAAAGGTACACCATCATAATCAACTAGCTCATATGCTCCTTTTTCCAAAAATTTGCTAACAATGTAAGGCCCACGCCACATTGGTTCAAATTTCCCAACTCCTAAGACATCTTTATCTTGTTCATACAAAAGAACAAGATCTCCTTCAGAGAAGACACGAGGTTTGACATGTTTGTCATACTGTGCCTTAACACGTTTATTCTGGGCTTTGATTACAAGAGTAGCGTCTCAGCGAGTCTCGTCTAATCGCATCAAATACAACAGACGTTCCTCTTCGGCAGAAGTATTAGGTAAGAGCTCTACAGCTAGCTTCAAAGACGGTATTTCACATTCTATTGGCAAAATGGCTTCCATGCCATAAACTAATCGAAAAGGCGTGAATCCTGTGGCAGACTTAACAGATGTCCGATATGCCCACAATGCCGAAAACAACATCGTGTGCCAGCTAGTCTTATGGATTCCTATCATTCGTCGAATCATAATTATAAGAACCTTATTAATGGCTTCGACCTGGCCATTAGCCTGTGGATAATAGGGTGTTGAGATATCATGAAGAAGACCCAACTTTTCTGTGAGTTCAGACATCATGTTATTCCTAAAATGACTATCGTGATCGGTAACGGTAGCCTGAGGAACACCAAAACGAGTAATGACATGGTTGAAAAGAAATAACGTTGCAGTCTTCCCAGTATTATCGAATGTCGGCATCGCCTCGGCCCACTTAGTAAAATAATCAACAGCTACAATAATGTAACCATGCCCCCCGGCCAAGTGAGGGTGACATGTCATGAAATCAATGCCCCATTTAGCGAAAGGACCTACTGAGACCACAGGATGAAGGGGAGCAGGATGCGACCGAATCTTCTGATTATAGGTCTGGTAGGCATGACACTTCTGAACAGCAGTAATGCAGTCATGAAACAAGGAAGGCCAAAAGTATCCTGCACGTAAGATTTTCTGGGCAGTAGCATACCTAGACATATGACCACCACATACTCCAGAGTGGCAGTCATTCAAAGCTCTCTCGGCTTTCTCAAAAGTTAAACAACGTCAAAAAACAGAATCAATACCTCGACGGTACAGTGTATCGCCAAGGATAATATAATGACGTGCTTGATAACGGACGCGATGTCGTTCGGCACTAGACAAAGCAAGCCGGAAAGTTTGAGTTTGGAGATATATAATGATATCTCTGTACCAAATATCGTCTGTACTGATAAGGAAAAGTGATTCATCAGGTAACGAATCGACTGCAACCTTTTCCGTGGCAGTGTGGGGAAAATCACAAATTAACTCAGCGAAAACTAGGGATTTCTTCGACGTGGCTCGATCGAATTCCAAATTGAACTCCTGGAGAATAACAATCCACTTAGAGTATTTTCCCCCCAGCAATTGACGAGTCAATATATGTTGCATGGGATTACAATGCGAAATCACTGTAGTTTTCCTGGCGAGAATATAATGACAAAAACGTTGAACTGCTTGAACAGCAACCAAGGCCATCTTTTCAACATGTTGGTATTTAATTTCCGTGGAAGTTAAACTTCGACTCAAGTAATATATAACATGCTCATCGTGGGCATCATCCTCTTGAACGAGAACCATGCCGATAGTATACTCGGATGCACCTAGATAAAGAAAGTAATCCCTACTATAATCAGGAGGGAAAAGAAGAGGAGCTTTGGTGAGGGATAATTTTAAGGCTTCAAAAGCATCGTTAGCAGTTTTATCCCAGACAAACTCTGAACCTTTCTTTAGAAGACGTGTAAAACCCCGAGTAATCTCAGCATAATTCGGGATGAAGCGATGAAGAAAGTTTGCTTTCCCCTGCAAACTTTGTAACTGGCGCAAAGAAGGAGGAGGGAGATTAAGAATCGCCTCGACCTTGATAGGATCTACCCAGATCCCATGGCGTGAAACAATGAAACTGAGGAGATGGCCAGATTCTATGCAAAAGACACATTTATGAGGATTCAAGCGAATGCGATAGAATCGACAACGAAGAAAAACCGCTCAGAGATGATTAGGGTGATCGACTCGACGCAAAGAGTGAGCCGGAAAATCGTCCAAATAAGGTTGAACAATATGCTTGATATCATGAAAGGCGTAAGACATAGCACGTTGGAACGTAGCACCTATGTTCTTTAGACTGAAAGGAAGTTTTATGTAGGCAAAAGTACCCCAAGGACAAATAAAAGTCATTTTATGTTGGTCCTCAGGAGCGATATTGATTTGATTATAGCCGAAAAATCCATCCATGAGGGAAAAAATTTCACTGCCCGCACAGTCGTCGATGATCTGGTCAACGAAAGGGGTTGGAAAATTGTCCTTTGGACAATCTTTGTTGATATCCTGATAATCTACACAAACACGTATACTACCACCCTTTTTATCAATCGGTACTGGGTTAGAAACCCATTATGTCAATGCCACAGGATAAATAAAACTGGCTTTAAGAAGATTTTCAACTTCGAGTTTAATGGTTGCCGCTTTACGTGGATGGATAGGACAGAGGCGCTGCCGGACTAGTTTGGCTCCGTGGTATGTCTTAATTTTTTCGACCACAATAGCAGGGTCGATACCCGGCATCTCTTCATAACTCCATGCAAAGATATCATGAAATTCTTTAAACAAGGAAGTATAAGTGACAATTTCTTCAGGAGATCATGAAGCTCCAATATGAACGTTCTCAACAATCCCAGGTTTAATGGAAATATCGATGGGTACCGTGGGAGAAATGTTACTAAGGTTCCCTTCAACAAACACATCATGTGTAGGTTGGGAAACCGTGGATATAACAACAACGGTCGATGGAGTCGAAATCCGCTGATAATTCTCAAGAGTCTGTTGTTCCAGAAACAGTATGGAACGATGATGTCCATCGTCCCAAGGGGTGTCTTCCATGACAGACATTATCATATCATCAGTGGGAAAGACAACACGGAAAGGATCAGGAGACAACTCATCAAAAGAAGAAGTAATAAGGGTTGCCGATTGAATAGCTTGGTAATCGGACTCAATCGGACTTAACGGCATGACGTCGCCGAAACAAACATGATCTCCAGGATCAGGGACTATCCAAGGGTCGACAGACACTGGAATTTCACGAGGCACAGTAGAGATCATATTAATAGATGCAACTAATGGGCATGGAATATCGGGTGGTGGTGGTATGGGGAAAGTACCCATTAACGAAGAATCTTTTAAAATACCGACTCCAACATTCTCATAACCCGCTAGGGTTTTAGCTATGAACGGCACGTTTCCAGTATGAGTATCAGCATTAAAAAAAGGCAAGTTGATCAACCGTAACCACTTTTCCTTGGTGAGGAAATCACATGACAGGGAACAAGGTTGACACCACAGCACGCATAGAATCAACCCAACTATGTCCAAGTAGAAGATTATAATCTAGGGGAGTATCAAAAACTTCCACTTCAACCTGGATGGTCTTACCTTCGAGAGTGACAGGCAACGACGGAAGAACGCCGTAAGGCTTAAAACCAGAGCCGTTGAAGGCTCGCAAAGTGTTTTGTGATTCGTTCAAGGGAGGAGAGCCAATGGCTTTCCAACAAGTAAAAGACATTACGCACGTAGAAGCACCCTCATCAATAACAGTCCGACAAATGCTCTTGTCAGCGACAACAACTTGTATTTGAAACGCAAGTTGTGGGGGTAACCTTGGAACATGATCTTCCAAGTCAAAGACTATCAAAATGCGTATCAGTGGGATCGATTCCACCGATGGATTTCAACAGAGCCCTTCGCTGTGTAGGACAAGACTGAAGGACTTCAAGGGCAAACATCGCTGAAGGGGCTTGGGCCAGATCTTCGACAATGTTATAGTTCTGGGCCGCCCGAGCATGAGGATTGAATGTCGATTTCTTAACGACACCTTTTGGGGGTGGTCGTATCATTGTATCAAGGTTCGGTCGTTCGAGATGAAGAGGACCGTTTGTGGGTGGATTCGTTGGAGAGGGTTGTACCAGATCAGGAGGTAAATCATCAACCTTCTCCTTAGAAGGAGTATAGTCTTTAGCTCTAGTGGTAAGTGCAACATTGTCTTTCTTTGAATCACCAGTGCACATCAAAACATAAGATTGTGTAGAGGTAGATGGTTGATCATGGATGACCAACGAAGCCTATTGTTGAGACGGGAAGGGTTGAGACAAGACAGCCGGAGTAGAATGTTTCGGCGTCCTTGAAGGAACTTTTTAACTTCGGCACGTCTCAAACAATCCTTCGTGTAGTGATCGTCACCACAGATAAGGCAAGGATAGTGTGGTTTGCGCTTATTTTGGTCTTCAACAGGAGGGGATTTGGTTCTCTCAGTCTGATTATTATTTTTACTCTCCTTATTCTTGCCTCTCCCCTTCTTGGATTTGTTCTTACCGGTCGACGTAGATTGAACAGCGTTCACTTCAGAGGTTTTACCGGCGGGAGGAGCAGGAGACGGAGCATTTTGAACATTAGAAGGATTGGATTTTGGGGTTGTAGTTGAAACAGAATGTGAGTGGGTATGAGTGGTCCCAATCACACCATCAGCTACATGCGAGGCAGCTGGGGCAGTAGAAGTGCTGGAAGTACCAGGACGAGGTAAATCAGGTAATAAGGTGTAAAGTGTTCCCGTTTGCGAATAAACGAGATCAAGATACTGAGCGCGACTTATAGCCTGCTCTTCTGTAACAACACCACCCATAGCAATGTCTTTACCAATCTCATTCACAAAAGATTTCGTGAACCATTTGGCCAGTAACTGATCAGGGAGTTCAAGTTTGATGAGACGTCATCTCCTTCTCCACTCATGTATATGGTCTGAGATGTGAGTACCTTTCGTTTGTTTAAAAGAAGTCAAGATCTCAGTGCCAGTATCATAACGGATCGATAATTGGTAATGTGTGAGGAAAGCCATAGCTAAGGTGTTAAAATCAGAAAAGAAACCTCGTGGCAACTCAATGTACCACTTCGCAGCCGAACCGGTAAGGGTTCGTTGAAAAAGACACAGCCATATGGAGTCATCCATCAGTGAGTTGGACGAACACCATAAATGAAAAGTCATGACATGGGTGTTGGGGTCCTCTCCCACCTTACCATCAAATTTCGGAATATATGATGGGAGTTTAGCAGGAATAGCAGGCCATTGGGGAGAGTGACGAATAGGATCGTTTAGAATCCTAGTCAAATCTGGCAAATCCAAGGTAGCAAGAAAAGGCAACTGTCGGTTTACTTGCAGATACTGATGGCTTTGGGGTGGAAGCCCCGTCGGCAGACCAGTCGGAGCATAAGCAGACTGTTCATAGATGGAAGCTCTGGGTTGGTTCGGTGGTGGCTGGATAGGGTAGTAGCCCCAAGGATTGTAACCTTGAGTTTGGGTAGGGACCTGAGATTGGGAAGTTTGACCCAAACCCCAAATAGGATTAGTCACACCTGGATATGGTTGGCCTACAGGAGGGATTGTTGGTTGCCCCCCAGCAAGAGGTATGTTTCTTAAAAGCTGTTGCCAATACTGGGCCAACTCAGGAGGTATGTTTTGTCCAAAAGGGGATGTTGGTTCCCCTACCATAGGTATAGTTCCACCCGGAAGTTGTGTACCAACTGTAGGTTGTGTGGTAACTGCGTTGTGTTCGAGAAAAGGAAAAGGAAATGTACTACCCTATCCACCAATAGGAATGTGCAAGTTTGGTGCCATAGTCGGAATAGTGTTACTAGCATTAGGATTGCCAGTAGGAAACTGAGGAAGTGTCGGGATAAAACCGGGAATAGGATGCCCAGGAAACTGAGGACCACCTGGAGAACCGGCTGGGGTTTGCGGAGGTGTTGGATGGGAAACATTCAACAAAGGATTCAACGCATGATAACCAGGGGGTAGATTCGGGTTGACCTCAGGAGTTCGTTGGGTATTAATAGGGGCAAGAGTAGTTGCAGGAATCTCGGTTTGGAAACTCGTAGTAATCGCGAGATGGGCCATCTCGGGAGGGAGAACAAAACAATAAGTGGTAGTCTCTGGTGTAGTCTCTGGTTCAGGAGACACAGGAGGGTTGATTTCGTAGACAGAGGGTGATTCAGTACCAAACAAGACTCATCGGAAATCACCCGACCAAAAAGGATCTTGGCCTACTACACCATGAGAAGGCCCAGCGGTTGATTCAGAGGATGTAACAAGAGTTTCTTCAGAAGGATTTAATCATCCAGCAGGTCGTTCACCACGACGAATGCGATAATCCTCTATAGTATTAGTAATTTGAAAATCAGCAAGAGGATCAGTAGGTTCTACTTGTGGAGGTGGTGTAAAAACTTCTGGGATGTCACTTATGTCCACGTGTGGTAGAGTAACAAGGGGGATATCACCCGGACGAGGAGAGCCCTCAGGGGTACCCTCAGGTGTTGTTGTATGCAAAGGTTGTGAAGCTTTCAGATGTTCCAGGGACAAACCTTGCATCCTACGTGAATGTCGCGGGGGAGCAATTGTAAACAAATAACAAACTCCCCAACGAAAATCCTATGGTCAATCTTCAAGAAACAATCAGCACACACTAGTAAATAAAATCTAGAAGAGATCACCAAGAAAACAATACCTTCTAATATCGAAGCCACTAGTTGGTGATGAAATCCAATGTCGCAACAACAAGACGAGAAGGGGCGGGGCTAAGGTGGAAAAGTTACGTTGATGACCTGCTTAACAGACTTACGCCCTAGTGCAAGCTCCCACACATAATCATGGGTATACCCTCCAAGGAGCCTGAGTGAGTTTGATCAACGTCAATTCTAGGTACTGTGAAGACTTTCCCCTCCACAGTCACCTTGGGTAAGTACCTAAAGAGATAGGCCACTAAGGTCACCACAGACAACAGTACAGCCTGGGGAAACAGTCGTCAGTCCGATCCACACGCAAGGGTAGGGTATCAAGCCCGAAACCAACTCCAAGGCTTCCACTCATAATTGTGGGTATACCTCGGAGTGATCCCCGTAATACGTGCAATCTCTACACCGATGTCAACAAAGTAGGGTTAGTAACTCTGCCAACACCAATGCGACCTAATGCTTGACCCTTGTGTTAGAAGGGCTTCCCAGGACAATATGCGGCCAATGGAATTTTATACTCCCTAACTCAAGATACTATTGTGTGTTTTTGAGCTTTTGGAGAGTGTGTCTCTCTTCCTACTCCAAAGCACTAGCCTAGCTAAATGTTGGTGTAAAAGATCCCTAGAAAAGAGTTACTAGATCAATTTTAATATTACGCAATGTCTTTAAAGGCTGTTGTTTACTCAAAGGTAACGGAAATGAAACTCGTGATGTGTGACTCTGACCCAAATAATGCAAGGATATGATGAAATATAATTCTTTTCATTCAATGAATCCTAGTTATGGGAGAGAGAGAACAATTTCCGAATCAATCTTAATACTACAATGCAAATGCAATGCTCAATTTCCTTTCAGATGCCAATGCAAACAATCATGCATCAATGAGCAATTCGCTATATATGTCTTTTTTCAAAACTTCAATACTCTAAAACTTTGATTTTCACTGTTTTTGAAAAAGCAAAAACAAAAACTTGAAAGAAAACATATCATTCACTTTCCAAGAAGAACTCTGATTAATGAGAAAAGAAAATCAAATCATCAATAACCAAACAGTGACATCCCAACCAAAACTTTCAATGAAAGTAAAAACAAAATCAAACCAAGGAGTTCCTCAATGCAGATGAAAATTGTCCTTTCGAACCAACAATCAAACGCGAAACACCAAACACTTAACTTCCAACCAATCACTGGTTCTTAGCCAACTCAACACACTCAACTCCAGAAGTCAGAGAGAAGAAAAATGCCAATAAAATCCAAGAGATGAAAGTCAAGCTACCAAGGCAAGAAAAAACCTAGAAACCCTAGATCAGTTCTAGCAAGCAAACTAAAGCAAAGGATATGTAAATCAATGATCCAATAAGCCAAAAAGGTGTAAATCAACAGTTCTGAGCAGTTGACAAAGTCAAAACTTGAATTCAAAAATTTCAAAAAATATGTTCGCAGGTCAGTGTGGAACACAGTGCGAGAAGATAATGTTCTCGCAGGCCACTATGATGCAAAGTGAAAACTATTCGCACTAGAATATATATACAGAGTGCGAACAATCATGGTTCTCACAAGCTGTCAATGGACACAGTGCGAGAATCCCTGAAAATAATGAAAATTTTGAAAAAGCAAGCAAAATTCAAACTGGCTTATAGACCCAGAAGGTCTCTCAGGGTATCCTGAGGACTCAAACACTGACAAAACAGGAGAAAAAGGCAAATAGAGCAAATGGCCACAGAAAATTCAAAAACCATAAAGACAAGAGGGATAATTCCCCAGTGGAGTCGCCAATTTTGTTTCAGGATAAATCCGTGAGTGCGGACACAAACCAATCTCCCTAGATCCACCTGGATCTAGAACAAAATAGGACAGAATAATACACTTTCCCTAGACCCAACCTATTGAATAAACTAAGAAGTAAGGATTGTGGACATACCTTATGAAAACTTTCCTTATATCTCTGTTGTTCCAAGCTTTGCTCCAATGCTCTTGCACCGTCCAGATCACAACAGTACAAACCAATCGAAATAAAGGAAGATTAATATATTCTATAGCTAGTCTATGCATATGATCAAGGAATTATGTAATAAAGTGACATCATCTTTATGGGAAAGGGACATATTACTGTATTGAATTAATTGAAAGTGAAACTTACAACCTAAGCCTTGATGTCGTAGGTCTCCTTTCGATGGCTCCTAGCTCTGACACACACACTTGCTCATGCATGAAGAAAATCAACCACATATAATGACTTTGATGTTGTCTCTAGTTGTTGTAGCACCAGTCCTCCATACAGTCTTGCACTAATTCTCCAATCAATATCTTGCTAGTTTTCTTCTAACCTTTTCCATGAGCAATCTCCTCAATATATAGGAGAATATAGATTATTTACTTGGATAGGAAATGATCCCAAGATATCTGGAATGCCAGTACTTGAACAACCATTTGAATGCCAACTCACCCTTCTATAAGATTCCCTTCTAGAAGGTTCGAGATTTTTATCTTTTTCCTTCTTTAAGAACATGTTCGCACCCTAACAATGAGTACAGTGCGAGAAGTTTGCACCCCAGCTGAATGCAGCCTGCGAGAATCAGGCATTCTCGTAGGAGAATATATAGGTAGCCTGCGAACATCTCCAAAAATATGATTTCTGAAAATAGACAAGTGTAACTTTTCCCAGGAAATTGTTCTTAGTGAAGAGCTTGATTCTCCATCATCATGACATTATCATGACATCATCCCGATGACCAAAAATGTGGATAACAAACAGTCACCGACCAAGGAACGCAATTCACCTCAAATTTGGTCAAAGCTCTTACTGAACAGTACAGGATCAAACATAGAAAATCTTCGCCCTATCACCCCCAAGCAAATGGCCAAGTAGAATCGACCAATAAAGTAATAGAAGCCATCCTCACTAAGATTGTTCAGCTACATCACAAAGATTGGGCTGATAGGTTTCCTGAGGCCTTGTGGACCTATAGGATAGCTTGGAGGAATACAATAGGCCATACACCTTATGAGTTGGTGTATGGGAAGCAGGTACTACTTCCCATGGAATTTCAAGTAAAAACCTTCAGAACTGCCATACAATTAGGGATGGATCTAAATGAAGCTAAAAAACAGTGGCTATTACAATTAAATGATCTTGATGAGATAAGACAAGATTCTCTACAAAGAACCACCCTGATACAAGAGCAAAGGACCAAATGGCACGACAAGTACATCAAAAAGAAATCCTTTCAGTTAGGAGATTGGGCCCTCCTATATGATAGTAGATTCAAAACTTTTAAGGGTAAATTGTCTACTAGATGGTTGGGGACCTATGAGGTTGATACAGTTTATGAAAATGGTTCAGTAAGAATAAAGACCCTTGATGAGAATCAGACTTCCTTTTTCATAAATGGGCATTAGCTAAAGGTTTATCATAAGCCTCTATAAAAAGAGGATTTTGTCAAAAATGTTCTTCAGAGTTCCAAAATTTAACTGGTAAGAAAGAGGGTTTATCCTCCTGTTGACCTACCACAGTAAGTTCAATTGTATAAATTCATTTATCCATGTACATAGGTGTGTCATTAGATAGAGCTTCTCTTTTATTTTTCTGATATAATTAACAAAAACAAAAAAATAAGTTGGTTGTGTTCCCATGTAGATAGACGAATAAGGAGGACATTGACTAGATGGAGTCTTCTTTAATTTTTTCAAACTCTTTAAAATTGAAAACACTGGCGAGAAGGAACTAGCCCAGGCTTGAGAAAAATCCACGGGACAGTATAAAGAGTTTTCTTTAATTTTTTCAGACTCTTTAAAATTGAAAACATCGGTGAGTAGGAACTGACCCGGGCTCGAGAAAAATCCATGAGACAGTATAAAGAGTTTTCTTTAATTTTTTCAGACTCTTTAAAATTGAAAACATCGGTGAGTAGGAACTGACCCAGGCTCAAGAAAAATCCACGGGATAGTATAAAGAGTTTTCTTTAAGTTTTTCAAACTCTTTAAAATTGAAAATATCGGTGAGCATTAACTAATCTGGGCTCGATAAAAATCCACAGAAAAATAGTAGTTAGGATTATCATTGTTATTTTTTTGGTAATAAAGAGGAAGTACCAGCAGGAGCTATGATTACCCTGGTTCCAAAAGAAGAGGGTTCTATAAATATTAACAATTGATCATCCAATTCCCAGAATACCCTCCTATCAAAGAGTTATTATTGTGGTATTCCTATGCAAACTCAGAATTCCTAAGTTTTGTTGTTTGTTCCATCTACATGGTTTTTCAATCGAATCTGATCACATAACACTAGTTGTTTCTACAAGTCACTGCCACCAGAATCTGTGTCAAAAATATCTCAAGAACCAGAAAACAATGTTCATCTTTGTGCTTATCCAACACCAATGATCACTTCTATGTTCATACGGTACCAATGGTCATTATTGTGCTAAATCATCTCACTGATCTTATCTGGTATTGAACCCCATCTGATATTTAAGAAGGGACTCTGCGCTATTATGGTACTAATTACAACTCTACACACAGATGATTCGGCACTCAGATAATCTGGTACTCATATGATTCTGTACTAATTTAAACTCTACACACAAGTGATTCAGTACTCAGATGATCCAGTACTGGTAAGGATGTGACTGATAACTCTAATCATATTTCCAAGTTGCTGCTCAATTATTAAGTGATAGGACATACACATTCAACGTTTTTTTTTCGTTTTATTAGAGAAATTAGACTAAATATGCATTTAAACATCTGGTTACTCTTGGATCATGACACACCCCCTTTTTTCACAAACTTTTGTAAAATCCTCGACCACATTTCCATAAGGAGAAGATGTCCCTATTCCCTAAAATGCTAAGAGTGCAAGGTCATTATGTCTCTTACCGAATCAAAATCGTGCTCCATCTCTCTATCTAGTAAATAGACCTCATAAACCTATGATTTTCTATTGTTCTATGTGAAATGACTTGAACCATATCTCTAAGCATGTCAAATAATGATCCCAGCCGATTTCACACTCACGAGTCCTGATCATAATGACCACACACCTTATAATCATTTAACACTCTCGTTTCCCACGAGTCCGTAAGTCGTTAGTATATTTGACTGGCCTCACCATATCATCATGATTGTCGATGTGACCATTGTAAAATACACCTATATTTATCAATGCTCCTCTAGATGGCTCTTCTCTCTAGATAAGCATTATTTACCATTGTTGTCACACCACCTACAACCTGTGCCTTCATATTCCTTGCATATTTTCCCCGTCTGGTACTCTATCATAGTCTACGTTATTCGGTACTCAACCCTTGATCCTCTATCCATGCCTCATACACTCGAGAGAATTGTTTAAGCTAGCATGGGGGTCAACATACATGAGCCCATATTTCAAATTTACAGGGAAACAACAGAATATCAAACTTGCAAGGAAAAATATGAACAAGCAGGGTGGGTGCCATTTTTGGAAAAATTTAAAGGCCATCATGAGAGAATTTATCTTGCCTTTGCGCAGACATGTGATGGAGAAAGTGTGCAATTTGGACACATGAAGCTAACAATTATAGAAGCCACTATAGCAGAAGTTACAGGTCTCCCTATGGCTGGAGAAAAATACTTCAAGAGGGTGATCGTCGACAGGAAACTTTGTCAGAGATTCCTCAAGCCAGAACATAAATACCCTGATTGGACCAAGGGCGTCCCTCGAAGCTTCGTCGAAGAGGAATATTGGATGATGCTCATAAGTCTGTAGAAATTCCTCACCTGTGAAGGAAGGTATGTAGTAACCTTCAATTATCATTTAAATATTTTATCACATTTCGAGGGAGGACCACAAATTGATTTTCCTCACTTCTTATGGATGAGTTTAAAGAAGATGGTGAGAGGAGTGAGGTTAGTTTCCAAGAAACCAAAAACCAACCTTCATCACCATGGTTTAATAAAACTTTTGGTTGTTCATGCTTTGAGGACACAAGGTGGTAGTTGGAAGAAACTAATCCAACTAAATTTCTCCCAAGAAAGAATATCCAAATCTGTTGAAACACAAGAGGCAGAGATACACAATGAGGGTTCAAAAAAAAAGGCAAAGAAAGACAAAAGGAAGACATCAGGAGGTAAAGAAGACACTGTTACGTCCAGGTCATCCCAGCCCATTGAGAAATTAGTGACAAAAAATTCTGTTGTAGGGGGACCTACTACATCGAGGAAGAGGAAAGCCACCCAATCCCATAAAATAATTCTTATCTTGATTCATAAAGATAAAGGATCAAACAATGTTCTTGAAGCAATCATGGAGGTGTCAGCCAGCCAAGCAGAGAAGACCCTTGACCTGAATATACAGAACAAGAAAATGTCTACATAGTCTAGAGTGTCTGGCTCAATCGTGTGTCCTAAACATCAATTATCACAGAGTAAGAAACGAAAGAATAAGGAGACAGATCAACATGATATTTTACAGGAAGCAACTATCAAAAATCCTCCCAAATTTGTTAAGAAATTGGCAAATATCCCTGAGGTAGTTACTTTGTCTTCCCAAAAATTGGTTGGTGAATTAAAGGAAATTGACAAGGTGACGAGCATAGACAAAAAGAATCTTGAAAGGGAGAATACATAAAGGGAACAAATTATAGAACCTACACCTCAATCTTCCACGGTAGAAATAAGGGTCGGTCAGGAGAAGAAGACTCCAGAATTTACAGCTCGAGACCTCAAGATGAAATTCAAAGCGACACAGGAGAGACAACTGTCCAGGCCTACCACTGTTATTAAAACAAAGAAGAGGAAGTTGTTTGAGGAGATTTATACCCCTGTCAGCAAATCTAAGGAAATCTTTCTCCCCATACGAAGGACCACCAGAAGCATGGCCAAGCAGGTGACAGTTCCAAATATATCTTCTCTTCAAGGAGAACCCATGGATATTCCGAGTTCTCCAGAGAAAGGAAATGACTGTGGAGATACAGTGAGTGAAACAGAAGGGTTGGTAACAGATACTTTGAGGGGTATGAGAAAATAAAAAGAATCTCATGAGGAGGTGACTAAGGAAGCAATCATATCTATCCCAGACAAGTCCCTGAACAAACAAAAATTGATAGCAAAGCTTGAGAGGTTGAAGCAAGAAATTGAAGAATACAAGGTATTAGACAGACACATCAAGACAGAGAATTCACAATTGAAAGAACAGTATGTAGAGGTCTCTGCCAGACTCAACAAAGTATTACGATTGATCCAATACACTAGGGTAATCAAGAAGGAACTGAGGAGTGAAGTTTCTGGTTTTAACATCCTGCAACCAGAGAAATGACAGAGAAGGATTCAATTTTGCAAAAAAAAATTGGGTATCATTTTTTGATGATGTTGCATGAGGACATGTAATACCTTCAGCATGGGGGAAATGTTGAGTCTCTATTTTGACATGTATAATGCCCTATATTACCTTGTATCCAGTCCTTGTTGCCTATGTTATAAGCCCATACTTGACTATTTACTCCCAAACACATACCTAATGACCCAGTTCATGTTCAAAAAAGGTAATTGATGATTTAAAGCATGTTTTGTTTAACTTTCTTGAATTACTTCGATTAAAGTGTTTTATTTTGTATAGTCCTAATGGTTTGACTCATGAGTAGCCTATTCCGGTACTTGCGCCATTCCAGTACTACAAGTCATCATGCATTCCGATACCAAATCTATTTTGGTACCCAAGGAAGTTTTGATCTGGTACTATCTGCTCCGCATCCATTCTGGTACCAAGTCATGCGCTATTCCAGTATTGTCTGCTCTGCATCCATTCTGGTACCCAGATTCATGACTGTGTGTATTCCGGTACCAAAACCTCTGTTTCTAGAATGCATTAGTTGGACCAGTTTGATGATGAAGATTTCAAGAAGACAGTTGGACCGAAGCTTCCAAATTAGTTTTGAAGATTACGAGGGACTCCATCACTCATGCACTTCGTGTCATAAGGATGGAGTCGATTCATAGAGATTGGATGTAAATATCAATTGTAATATCTTTGAAATTGTTTAATGTTTATCCATAGATATTGATAGTATCAGCTTACCTTCTATATAAGGGACATTGTATAGGTGATAGTGTAGGTGGATAATAAGGAATGTAACGAAGTACTTTATCAGAACCAGATGATACATATCATTTCTATGTATGAGGTGAAGAACTATTGATCCAATTTACCAGTTGAATTAATGCAAAAATATCTATTATAAAAATTCAAGAGTATGAGTAAAATGTTTTAGTCTGTTACTTTCTTAAGAGGTTCCTTGTTGGTTCGGCAAGGGCCCACCGCCCCAACCAAGGTAAACCTCCCTATATATGTTTTGTGTGATTGTGTGAGTATTTTACAGTAGTGTGTGTTAATGATATTTAGTCTATTTCAGGAGTTCAACATTGAGTTATTTATTTCTAAGTTGGTGTGAATAATCAGGTGCTAGATCAAATAGATATTTCCTTCTCAAATATTAGATATTGCCATTTAATTGTTTGAAGTGGAATTGATATCTTGAGTTTATGATTGCAGTAGTTTTGGTACATGAAGGAACTCGAAGACTTTATATCTCCTCTTCATGCTCAATAATGAAGTCTCTCAGCTATGCTGACTCTTCCTTGTACTAGTTGTTTGAATTGCATAAAGCTGGAATTGATTTCGATTTCAAGAGTGATTGGAGTTGATTTTTATTTATTGTTTTGATTGATACAGGAGACGAGCTTCTTAAGTTCGTCTCTCTAATTCATAAGCTTGGAATGAACACACTTGTTCCTCTCAGATAGAATATTTTGATTGATTGTTTGTTTGACGAAGTTTCTTTCTCAGTTTTCTCTTCTAAGTTCAAGGTTTTTTAAGTATTTAGAAATATTAGAAACAAAGTCTTTATGTTATTAATTTTTTCCTATATGCAACAGACATAGGTAGGTTACCAGTTCTCGGCACATATAGTGTAACAAATCTTTTGATTATGAATCCCAGATTCACATATAAATGAGTGTAAGGTATACATTGAACATATATATACACCAACAATCCATACAACAAATATTTCGTGCGGGGCATGCTCTACAAGTTCTCTCTCTAGAATAAGCCATAATTCAACAAGGTATGCCATTTTTGCTATAACTCATTTTCTGAGAGGTTCCAATAGTGAAACCTGGAGGAATTGCATAGAAGACACTGGAGAACATTGTGTACTATTTTCAGATATTTATTCATTACAAGTACAAAGTTATGATTATTTTAAGTTAGGGTTGTTGACTAATCCAAAATTAGTCATGCGAGACTAAAGTAAAGTTTGATGAAAATGATAGTCTCTTGTTGTTAAAGTTAAGGAAGGTTTGCAGGTATGTGATCAGATACACCAGGTCTATTACAAAGTTACAAATCAGATTTGGATGATGAGATTGATGAGGGACTTTGGTTGAGGTACATGTTGGACAAGTACTTGATGAGTTGGCACATACATGAGGTGTATAGTTGATGATGTTGGTACATCTTGATGATTCATAGTTTATGTGTATTTGATGAATTATTGGTACATATTTGGTGCATGGTTTATGCACTCGTTTATGGTAAAGGTTGAGGTACAGGTTGGAACTTGGTGCATGGTTGATGCACTTGTTTATGGTACATGTTGATTACAGGTTGTTTGGACAGGTTATTGTGACAGGTTATTTGTACATGTTTGGTGCATGGTTCATGCATTTGTTTATGGTACAGGTTGAGGTATAGATTGATGTATGGTACATGTTGACATAGTTTATTGGTACAGGTTGTTACAATTTGAGTGGTACATGTTTAGATCAGTATATCTCACAGTGATAGTGTGACAGTGGTGAGGTTGGATGGGGAAAGGATAAGTGGTTGTAGCCACCTTTCGATTGTATCCAGAGAACATAGGGGGTTGTAGCAGAGAATTGGGGAGTTGGAGCTTCCCTTAGGTTGAAGCCTGATAAACTAGGGGGTTGTAGTCTCCTTCTGGTTGTAGACAGAGAATTGGGGAGTTGGAGCTTCCTTCAGGTTGTAGCCTAAGAAACTACGGGGTTGGATCCTCCTTCCAGTTGCAACTGGAAAAAAAAGGAAGTTGTTGCTCCAATGAATGTAATTCTTAAAGACATATAAGAAAAATCCTTCTGTGGTTTTCTCCCACTTTGGGTTTGCACGTATAAACACTGGTGTACTGTGTATGCGTATGATTTCTCATTTGCTCATTGTTTATTTACTCTGCAACTATTGGATGATAATTCTACATTTATTTAACACTTTCATTTTATGGTTAAAAAGGATTAAATTCCTCTATTACCAATTCACCCACCCTCTCAATAGTCCAACAATTCGTGTCAGAGTCAGTTCCTTCAAGAAATAGTTTAACGACTGGAAGGAGATTATGGATTATTCTGAGAATAGAGTACCACTGTTTAATGGTCATAATGGTTTAAAGTATGAGTTATGGAGTGGAAGGACGAAATTATTTTTACAGGAACATGGGTATTATATTTGGCTATTAGTCGTTACAGTATATGATAGTTCAAAAAGGGAAAAGATTGCATCCAATAAGGAATTGAAGAAGAATAAAAAAATAGAAATGGATTTCATCTGGGAAGGATTACCTAATCCGGTAAGAGAAAATGTTGGTAAATGTTCATCAACCAAAGAAATTTGGGATAACTTATATGGCATATATTCTTCACCCATCGCAAATTCAAAAAATTCCAAAGAAGAATCATGTTCACCATGTCAAACAGATTTAGAAGATGAAAAGTACATAATAACCAGAGGTATTTTGTTTTTCTTTAATTGTGAAAAATGAGGACATCTTGAAATAAAATGCCATGAAGGAAATGAGACATAAAAACTAATTGAAAAGGAAGGCAATTATGAAGCAGAATTGATTAGTGCTTTATATGAACTAAGAGAAAAAAGCAATCCACTCAAGAAAGAATTGATGAAACAAAAGGAAAGTGTTCACATTTTTGAATAAGCCAAACAGGTCAACGAGAACTTAAGAACTTAGCTAGAAGAATCGAGAAAGATAGAAGAAAATATTGAATATCAAAAGAAGTATTTGGAAGCCAACATAGACGCACAGAAGGAAGAAGCAAAAATGAGAGAGAAGATATTGTCAGATCATGTTAAGGAAAGAACTAACGATCTAAACTATCTTGAGGCAGATTTTGGTAAAGAAGAGAAAGGACTTGAAGAAGAAATAATCACATTAAAAATTCATCTTGAAGAAGCGAAAAGAATAGAAGAAGCCATGAAGTCTTAGATAATGAAGAAAGAAGAAGAGATTGAGAAGCTTGAAGAAGAGGTTGTCACATTGAGAAGTAAAATCGTTAAGATCAACAAGAACATTGAAGAGACAGAAACATCCACATTAGTTATAGAGAATGAAGAGAAGCACTCTAGCTTGCTAGAAAACAAGAATGAAGAAAATAGAAAGACTTATGAAGAATTACTCAAAGGAAGGAATCATGGTCAACAAGAATCTAAGAAAACTATTGAAGATACATATTCAAGAAGACCATCCATGTTCAAGCCAAAAAGAAGCTTCAATCATGATCATGATCAGTCAAGGCAAAAATTCAAAAGGAATACACCACAAAGAAGATCATTCACTCCCAGGTACAAAAATTTCTTTGATGGTCATTGTTTTTATTGTACTAATTTTGGACATAAGGTTGCAGATTGTAGGGATTATAAAAGAAATGTTCAAGCAAGAAGTGCATATGTGGCCCCATGTAACATTGAATGTTACAAATATCATAACTATGGACACATAGTTAGTGATTGTAGAAGCATGATCGATACTTCCATGAAAGAGAACATTGATACCAGATATAATAAAGTATGGATAAGAAAACACAAATAAAAGGTGAACAAAGAACAGGTCCCAAAGATTGCAAGATTGGAAATAAAATGAGATAAAGAAAATTCTACAGAGAAAAACGTCAGATACAAAAGGGTTTCGAAAATAACTCAAAGAAAATGAGGACAGGTAAATAAGGAACGGGTTCAAGAGATTGTACTTTCATGCATTGTAGTGAAATATGAATCCACGGACAGAAAGAAAGAAGTCAGAGCTCAGAGAGATGACGAATCTACCAATGAATATGACGATGAATACACATCAGAGCAGGAATTTTTCTGAGCCATCCGACTTAGATACTCCTGGGTAATATGAATATTAGACAGGGGGAGTCTATGTGATAGTTGTGACAGACCAAAGAACCATCATTTGAGCAACTTGCAGAATTTGAGTAGACAGATTCAGTGAATTCAGTTAGCAGAAGTACAATATGATAGATTAATCAATTGTAGTAGTACTTCATGATAGTACAGTGACATATGAGTCAATATTATGGATAGTTGTGTAGCAGAGTCTTGAACAGTATGGACAAATATGGACGTGAAATCAGCTTTTCTGAATGAGGAACTTTAAGAAGAAGTCTACATTGAACAACTGGCTCCTAGAGAATGGTACTGTAGACTAGATAAATATCTAAAGTAGGCAGGGTTCAGTAAAGGAAGTGCAGATAACAACCTCTACATCAAGAAATTTGCAAAGGATATGAAGAATGAATTTGAAATGTCATTACTTGGAGAAATTTCCTTCTTTCTGGGTCTTCAGATACGTCAAAGAAACCAATGCATTTTTATTTCTCAAACTAAGTATATCAGAGAAATGCTAAAGAGGTTCAGAATGTAAGATTGAAAACCAGTTACCACTCCTATGCAAACCAGTTGCAATTTGAGAAAAAATGATGACTCAAAGTCTATAGACTAGAGGCAATACAAGTCAATGATTGGTAGCTTACTATATGTGATAACATCCATACCAGATGTAATGCATGCAACTTGACATGTGGCATGATTTCAAGAAACACCAAAATAATCATATGCATTAGCAATGAAGAGGATTTTCAGATATCTCAAAGGAACAAAAGAGTTTGGATTATGGTATCCAAAAGGAAATGATCTATCACTTATTGCTTACACAGATGCAGATTAGGTAGGTTGCATTGATGACTGAAAAAGCACCAGTGGAGTAGCATTCTACTTGGATGAGTGTTTAGTATCTTGGCTAAGAAAGAAACTATCATCAGTATCTTTATCTACAAACAAAGCAGAGTATATTGCAACAGCAGGATGTTGTACTCAGTTTCTATGGATGAAACAAACTTTGACAGATATATAGGTTGAGTATGATGAGCCCATTCCAATCTATTGTGATAATACAAGCGCCATCAGTATCTCAAAGAACCCGGTGATGCACTCCAAGACAAAGAACATTCCAATAAAGTATCATATGTCTTAGATTTACACAAGGAAGCACCATAAAGAGGAAAATTTAGGTTGGGGGATTAGTTTCAGGAAGAGTTCAGTCAGGGGGACCAACCCCAGATGGAAAGATACATTTTCCATTGATGACAAAGGGGGGGAGATTTATCAGATGCAGAGCATAAAGCCATGGTTCCAAGGGGAGAAATGGTCATAGGGGGAGCATGAGTGACATGACTTCAGTATTGCATTAGAGTATTTCCATCAATGCCAAATGGGGATATTATTGATTAATTGGGTTGGTTTTCATTGGTGTCAACCCTTGAAGAAAGTCCGGTAGGGAATTCTGGTAGCACAATGGTTTGGGTAATGGACCCAAGTTTTTTTTATGGATAATGGTATGAGTTTTAATATATTTGAAGGTAAGACTATTTTGGATGGATATTACATGTCATTATGTTTCCAGTGGTATGTGGAACGTCACATAACTCCTCACGGTTAGAGATTTATGGCCATGTGAAGTTGGAGAACCCTCATGAGTCATCTAGAAGCCCCAAAAGGTCAAAGTAGTCAAAGTGGTTGCAAAGAAGAAATTATTTAAATAATAAATTGAAGTGATGAATGTACTATAAGTCAAAGTGGATAAAAAATAAATTATTTAAATAAAAATTTAATGGAGAAATTACTTAGTGGAAAAATGGTTAGAAGTGGGTTAGTCCTAAAATAAGGAAAGTGGTTTAAGAGATTTTAGAAGCTAAATAATAAAGTGAAGTGATGAGTGTACTATAAGTCAAAGTGGATACAAAAGAAATTATTTAAATAATAAAGTTAATGGATAAATTACTAAGTGGACAAGTGGTTAGAGGTGGGTTAACCCTAAAATAAGGAAAGTGGGTTA
>ML777768.1:501259-515736 GCA_009831015.1 Picea engelmannii | reverse complement strand
AAATTAGTCATGTGAGACTAAAGTAAAGTTTGATGAAAATGCTAGTCTCTTGTTGTTAAAGTTAAGGAAGGTTTGCAGGTATGTGATCATATACACCAAGTCTATTACAGAGTTACAAATCAGATTTGGATGATGAAATTGATAATGGTTTTTGGTTGAGGTACATGTTGGACAAGTAGTTGATGAGTTGGAACATACATGAGGTGTATAGTTGATGATGTTGGTACATCTTGATGATTCATAGTTTATGTATATTTGATGCATTATTGGTACATATTTGGTGCATGGTTGATGCACTCGTTGATCGTACAGGTTGAGGTACAGGTTGGTGCATTGTTGATGCACTTGCTTATGGTATAGGTTTATTACAGGTTGTTTGGACAGGTTATTGTGACAGGTTATTTGTACAGGTTTGGTGCATGGTTGATGCATTTGTTTATGGTACAGGTTGAGGTACAGGTTGATGTATGGTACATGTTGGAACAAGTTATTGGTACAGGTTTATTGGTATAGTTTTACAACAGTATATCTCACAGTGATAGTGTGACATTTGTTCCATCATTCTACTTCTACGTTAGGGTGGTTGGACGGGGAAAGGACAGATGGTTATAGCCACCTTTCGGTTGTAGCCGGAGAACATAGGGGGTTGTAGCCTCCTTTTGGTTGTAGCCAAAGAATTGGGGAGTTGGATATTCCCTCAAGTTGTAGCTTGAGAAACTAGAGGGGTTGTAGTGTCCTTCTAGTTGTAGCCAGAGAATTGGGGAGTTGGAGCTTCCTTCAGGTTGTAGCTTGACAAACTAGGGGGTTGGATCCTCCTTCCAGTTGCAGCTAGAAAACAAATGAAGTTGGTGCTTCCAATGAATGCAATTCTTAAAAACATATAAGAAAAAACATTTTGTGATTTTCTCCCACTTTGGGTTTCCACGTAAAAACATTGGTGTACTATGTATGTGTATGATTGCTCATTTTTTCATTATTTATTTACTCTGCAACTATTGGATGATAATTCTACATTGATTTAACACTTTCATTTTATGGTTAAAAATGATTAAATTGCTCTATTACTGATTCCCCCCTCTTAGTAATCCAACGAAAATGTGATATTTAATTAACTGAGAATTATATAATTGTTAGACTTGGTAGATAATTGTTGACTTTTTGGTTTGTGAATTGCATTTAACCTCTGAAAATGATTTTACTAATATTAAATATCCGACCAGAATATCCCAGTGAAATCCAAATAATTTCTCATTCGAAACTTGTTATGCTGGAGTTTGGCGATCAATCTTTGTTCATTTTACCGTCGTGGAGATCTGTTAGTTGATCATTGTCTTGTAAAGTATCTGCTTCTTTAATGAACTCTATCATCACACTTTGCGTGCACAAATACTCTTCCTCGAGTCTTAATGAAACTCATTTATTTAGTCGAGAATAGTATCGCTTGAATTAAGGTATTTAGTGTTAAATGATAATTGTAAACTTAAATCAAATATGTTGACCCTTCTTGTAAAAGGAAGTTCTCTTTTATTTAAATTTTAACCAGAATATTACTCATTCTCATTGATTGAAAGTTTAATGCACTGGTTGAAAGTAATGACATCAACAATGTCCTGAATTTTAAATTAATTTCAATATGATCAATTATCCAAGAAAGCCTTTACTCTTTAAATTATTTTATCTTATACAATGGATGATACTTTAATCCCTTTTATACATTGTTTATAGATTAGATTATTGAGTTCAACGTCATTATTAAGTGATTGTTGGTTAATTGAGATTAATAAAATTTATATTTATACACTTAACACATGTCATTAATAAAGTAAGTGTATCCAATATTTGGGGTAAAACAAAAGGGGGAAGTGAGTTTTATTTTATTTCCAATTGTGCATAATGAGGATGAAAATCTTATGGAAAAACTCAATGCTATTACTCCATTGGTCGAGAGAAGTGTTAAGAAAAACGATTGTATGGAATGCAAGTTTTAAACTCATTTTCCTTTCTTAAGTGTCATGATATATAGTTTAAGTTTTAATGTTGTTATATGAAAAGTCATGGAATTGGTATTTAGTTCCATTACTGTCACATTATATGATTGAAGTGATAAGGAAGTATTAAATAGAGTAAATAAATAAGGTGTTGGATGAAGTGTTGGTTGTATACTTAGTCAATTATACATTGATATGAAAAGAAATATTTAATAGTTTAACATCAGGTCATTATATGATAATAGATTTAGTTTATATAGATTTTTCTTATCAAATTCCACATATATGATTGATATGATGAATATATAATAAAACTCTTCATTAATAATGTCGAATGGAATAATGATGACTAGAATGAAATCTCTATCTGATACTAAGATTGTACTTATGCTCTTGTGGTTTTTATTAATATTTATGTAACATTCTCTTACTCAACCTTACACTTAATATTGCTTGACAGATTGATTAAGGAAATTAGTTTATTCTATTTCAACAGGAAGAATTGATGTTCAAGTATGGTTGATGAATCTAGTGTTGAATTTTTGCTTATGATTGGATTAATGGGATTTAGATACATCCTTGTTCCTCATAACAGTTGCTAGTCCTGAGACCTTAAGTGGTCAAAATCAATCGGATGAATCCTAGACTTGAGTGTTGATTATGTGTCCTAGAGGTCCTAACCTTGCAGGATAGATTGGGCAGGTAGTTTCCTTATGTTATCTTTATGTGATATTGATGATTGAATGATAATGATGTTTCTTTTAGTTGATTGTGATGAAAATTGATTCTATAGTTATTAATATATGATGTGACACATGTCACTAGTCTTAACGTTGTTTTTCAAAAAAAAAAATATTACCTCTTTTGTACTCACTATTTGTTGTCATAACGGAGGGTTCGTTACACATGACATAGTAAGGCAAGGAAAGGCAAGGAATGGAATGGGAAAACAAGGCATGGAACGTCAAGGAATGGCATGGAAAGGAAAGGCATGGCATGGCAAGTGAAGAAAATGCAAGGAATGGCATGGAATGAGGTACACTACACCATACAACCCATACCATAAATCACAAAGGGGATAAACACTTATTACATGGGGGTTGTTATATCACATGAATTATATATATATATATATATATGAGGGTGGGGGTCGGGGAAATATTATAGAAAATGTGTAACACATTTTCTCTAATATTTCCTAGAGATTGTACTTTTAGGAGTTGTAGTGCAAGATCAATCCGCATGTAGAAAGGAATAAGTCATATTTCAGAGAGATGATGAGTCTACAAACAAAGAGGAATATTACTCCGCATCATTAAGAGATAACCATATGTATGCCATGTGGTATTGAGGTGGAAAGGTGAGTGAAGAATTAGGAAACTTTGGGGTGCCATAACTTTTGATCCGAAACTCGGATTTAAGTATGGTTACAACCATTGGAAATCTCTCGATGGGTAGAATACAACTATGAGATTCCCTATATGCATACTTACATATATGAGCATTTACGGAAGTTATCATATTTAATAAATGCACATTTATAGAAGTTGGCTTCCATATATTCGCATATATAGAATCCACCTTCCATAAATGCACATTTACAGAATTGCCCATCTTTTGTAAATACACATATACAGAAGTCGCCTTCCATAAATATTATAAATATGTCATGATAACCCTACCACAATGCATGTGGGATAAATAAAGTCAAAATTTCAAATCAAAGGCCCATATTTCACAAGGACAGATCAATGATGGTTGAATCTCCATCTTCCTGAACTCATAACTTTTGATCCTGACATCTAATTTGACCAAATGGTTACATTTATTTTCGGATTAGTATGTGATGGGTCCATGATATCTATTTAAACAACATCGAGGGTCATTTTCTAATGATGGATTGTGAGAAACTCTCTTGGAAAATATTTTTCTTTTGCATTAATATATTGTGGGGGGGCATTGATTGTTTATCGATCGAAGGGTCACAAGGGAGATTCTATCATTTCTCTAGCCCCCTATGGGATAGGATGTAATCTTGTGGTGGCCAAGGGACTTCGACCTAACCCATGGGGGGCTGAGGTGATTCTAGCATTTACCCCAGGAGCCAGGCTACAATCCCATGGAAGCCACGAGACTACGACTTGACTCGCGGGGGGCTGAGGCGATGCCGACATCGCCCATGTGGCCCTTCATAAATATATATAGTTATATAATTTGAATCAATGTTTCTGACCAAACCACCATGGTTTGGTCTAAAACATCAATTAAAAAATGGATTCAATAATTCAGGAAGGGATGTAGGGAATTCTCCAACCCCCCTCTATGGTCCAGGACATGATCCCATGGCTTGGCTTCACTCCTGTTCCCATATGCCATGGGACCATGTCTTGGCCCACGACGGGGGGATGGGGCATTTTTGTTCCATTCCATGGAATTGCCTTCACTTGTCTTGTCATTCCTTTCCATGCCATGCCTTGCCTTGCCATGTGATGTCATTCCATTCCATGCATTTCCTTTCCTTTCCATGCCATGTGTTTCCTTACCTTGTCTTATCTTTCCAAGCCATGCCTTTCCTTGGAATTCTATGCCATTCCTTTCCTAGGTCAAAATTTTTTGTTGAAATGTATGAACGCTTTGAAACACACACCCACCATTTAGGATGCCTAACCAAGTAGAAATAGTCTAGAACAATGGAATATTTTATGGATGCCTTGAGCTCTTGGATTTCTGGACGGAGGGCGTGACAAATGCTTTTTTCAGAGAATGTTTTTATCAATGGCCTCATATAGCATAAAAATAAACATCCATTTACAAAAGTTTCTACATGCATATATGGAAGCATTTTTTTATGCACATAGCATGCAAATGTGCATATACAAAAACACTTTTGTATATGTGCATATATGGAATCTCTTCCATATATGTGCATAGCATACAAATAAACGTGCATATATGAAATCATATATTTCCCCCTACCCCCACCCTCACATGAGGGTGAAGGTGGGGGGGATATAGATTAAAACGTAAGGTCGGGGTGGGGTGGAATATAGATTAAAACATAGGGTGGGGGTGAGGGGTAATATAGATTAAAACATATTATGTTTTAATCTATATTCCCCCCCACCCCCACCCCCACCCCCACCCTCACCCTCATAATGTATTCCTTTTTTATTCTCACTCGGTGATACCCAGATCTGAGATCTATCTTGGAAAATATATGTGCGCCTCTCCAAGAACAAGACAATATATAGAAAATCAAACCTCAAAACAAAAGGGGATTCAGCAAGAAACCTTGTTGTCCCAAATTGCAATAGTATGTATATATATATAAGCAACAAATGATAATCATCATGTTAATTATTGAAAATTTTTAATGATTATTAAAATAATAGTATAACCAACCTATGCATGATGCAGAAGGTGTGTGATAAACAAAAATTGATATGTTTTTATGATCAAAGAAACAATCTTAATGCATCATTCTGAATTTTAAGCTATTATTATAGTTAAATGAAACTAGAAATCAAATATATAACTATAATTAGGAGGTTTTTTTAATGTGTGGGAGAAAGTAGGACAATCTAGTGTTCTATGTTCACACATAAGTGATTGATCCCACACTTCCATATACACATCCTTATTGCTCTTAATAACTAATATGACTTTTCCAACTTATAGTGATTGAGTTTCAATTGCACACTATTATATCATAGTTTATTCCATGATAAATTTGGTTCACACGCACACATGCATAAGCACACATCCTTCTAAAATTTCTCAAAACTATTATCTTAATTCCTTATGATTATTATCCTAATCTAAACCTAATATGAAATTTTGATACTTTAAGTATGAACTCTTGTTCTAGGATGCAGGGTGCTAGTGATTAGTTAAAGTTAGGTGGAGGGCATTAATAAAGAAAATATATAATATATTTTCTCTATTAAGTTCCCCCACCCTCATATACGAGGGTGGGGGGCATTAATAGAGAAAATATATTATATATTTTCTCTATTAATGCCCCCCCTCACCCTCTGTATTGTATCAACCAATTAATATTAACAACTTGGTTCATATGTTTATTTATTCTCATAATGACTAAACATTATTACCTATATCTTAGTACTTCTAAATACAATTAAATAATTGATATAACCATATTTATGACATTAGTCAATTTAATGGCCTTCACAATTACATTCAATGATTAAGAATTGTTTTTATTCTTAACTCAAAGTTAATAACTTACACATATATTAGATTTATAGATTACTATTCCATAATATTAACTAATGATACCATTTACAGTTAATTATGTTTATATATATATATATATATATATATATAGACATAAACATTATCCCTACATAATCTATGTTGTATTTCAAGAAATTTTTAGTCAATGGAATAAATAAATGTTTTAAACAATTCACATAATATATTCAATGTATTTTATGTACAATAATCAACATTAGTTCTCGTAATCCGAGTAAAGGGAGTTGCTAGAGCGGTTTTCTCGGAACAAGATAGGGTTTGACAGCCACGGACACAGCAGAGCGTATCATGGTTACCAAAGGGGGTGGTAATGGAACCCCCTCATACAAGAAGGTAGTGGTGGATAGGGGGGGAGGACCACGAGGTGGAGGTTTCAAGGAACCAGTGACGAGCACCTCGGGTTTAGGACCGAAAAAGAATCAGGAAAGAAACTTGGAAAAAATGGACCGCATGGGGGAAGAAGCCAGAGAAACCCATAATGCAATGCAAGAACCAGAGAACCCCAATGGGGTAGAAGGGTGCAACCCGTGTAAACCATAAACAACATCGATACCCAAGGTAATACTGGAAGACCCACAAACGCAACTATACTGGGACCAGATGAAGACACATGCACTAATATGCAAGTTCATGGGTTTTTGGCCCACAGAAAGAATGTTGTGCAAATGGATAAAATATCCTTGGAAACCAAATGGGGGAAGTGGAACTCCATCTGGGTTCGAAAGGCTTCTTCACAGTAGTATTCATGAACTTGGAGGACAATGAAAAAGTCTTTGACGAGGGTCCATACTTCCATTCCTCAGCAGGATTGTACATGCGACCATGGAAGGAAAAATTCTCCCTAGAGAAAGAAACCTTCAAGAACGTACCCATCTGATTGCGGCTTTACTCTTTGCTGCTAGACTACTGGATACCCTCTACCTTCGAAGCAATCGGGAACAAACTGGGAAAATATGTGAAGACATCAGAAGCAACCCTAAAAGGGAGATATACCTCCTATGTAAGGATCTGCATAGAGATGGATGTTTCGGGGGCACTCCCAGAAGCCATAAGCTTGGAATTCAGGGATGAGGAATGGATACAAATCATTGATTACAAGATGATCCCATTCAGATGCATAAGATTCCATGAACATGGACACCTATTCAGAGAATTCCCTCTCAATAAAAAACAAGAAGCGGAAAACACCAAAACATGGCAGGATAAGGAATGGTTTATTAAACCAAACCACAGAAATAGAGAAAACAAGAAACCAAGTAAAACCTCAACAGGAAACAATCCAGAAGCCAGCACTAGAATGAAAGGGTGAGACAAAACCTACAAAGGGGAAGAAGGAGGAAAGGAAAAGGAAAAATCCAAATAAGCTAAGGACCAAGCCACAAATGAGAACACAAACAATCCAAGCAATGAGATGGAGCATGGGGGTAGCGCAACTCCTATGGATGGAGAAACCAGAGATGCCAACACACGCATGCAAGAGGCAGACGGAGACATGGAAATGACACCAAGTGAGATAGGCACAGAAGATCTAGACCTCAAATATATTGTGGAAAGGGAAGGAATAGATCTCCTAAACATACTGGAGCAATGGAAAAGGAAGGGCATAGACAATGTACAAACATAACAACTAGACCGCATCCAATACCTATTCCTCCTAAGGGAGGAAGAAAAATCTAGAGGGCTCAACCGCATGCACGAGGACATAGGACACCTAAGAGTCAAAAAAGGCGAGGGACAACCAAAACTCTCACCCAAGTAGACGCGAAGGAAGAAAGGTAGGAAATCAAATAGCGTAGCCCTATAGGAACTAGGATCCCTGCTGATAAACTCATGTAAGATCAAAAATCTCTTTCCCAACTCCCCCCCACATGTTTAAATGAATATTATAACATGGAATATTAAAGGCCTAGACATCCCTAGAAAACAAAGAATCCTTAAAAACAGACTGAGGAAGGAACAACCAAACCTCTGCTTCATTCAAGAGACAAAATGTATGGTAGATAGAATGGAAACAATCAACAAAAAACAATGGATCAAGTACAATACGTTGAATGTTGAAGAACATCAGATGGCAGGTTGTATTATCACTCAGTGGAACCCACGAGTGTTGAATATACTAGCAGTTGAAGCCACTAGATACACACTCTCGGTAAGCATGAAAATCATAGGTAACACAGAGGTGATTCTATGCAATAATGTGTATGGTCCCCAAATGTTGGAAGAGAAGAGAAGAATACTTCTAGACCTAGAAAACCTAAAAGCTCGTTCCAGCAACCCCCACTGGATCCTGGCCAGGGACTTCAACATCATCACGACACTTGCATAGAAAAAAGGAGGCACCAGGAGACTGGATAGAGATGAAAAATACTTTTCATCTTTCACTAACACAATGGACATGGTGGACATCAAAACCAGTAATGGCCAGTTCACTTGGAACAACAAATAGATAAATCAACATCATATAGCGACAAGGCTAGACAGATTCCTGGTGTCGGAGTCCATCATCCTACATGGTTTAACTTTAGACTAAAACATCCTTCCCTGGGGGGGTTCAAACCACTGGCCAATCCAACTAGAAGCAAACTTCCAAACCACACCGAAAAACACACCTTTCAGATTCGATAAATTTTGGATTGATCATCCCACCTTCGAGGAGAACATCAACCATTGGTGGCGGGAGACACAACCATAAAAAGGGACAAGGATGTTCAAACTTTATAAGAAAGTTAGGTACATCAAACATAAACTCAAGGAGTGGAACAAGGAAATATTTGGAAACATAAACCAAGAAAAAAGAATGATTGAAGACAGAATGAGGAACCTCTCGGGAATATGCATAGACAAGGGTTATACATAAGACCAAAAAAAGGAAGAGATCCAACTGAACCATGAATGGGAAGCAAGATGCCAGCAAGAAGAGACTCTATGGCACTAAAAGTCCAGAATCGAGTGGCTAAAGGAAGGTGAACGGAATACAAGGTTTTTTCACCGAACCACCATCGCTAGAAGAACCCACAAAAAAATCCTAAAAAATTAGGATCAAGATGGGATCGAGAGAGAGTCCCACAAGGAGATAAAAAATATATTGGTAAACCATTTCCATGGGATAGCCCAGGAACCCAACCAAGATCGAACGAAGGCCATACAAAGGATAACTCAGCACATCAGTTACCGAGGAACAAAATATCAGCCTAAACAAACCCATCGCTATGGAGGAAATTGACCAAGTGGTCTAGGAGATGTCCAATGGAAAGGCCCTAGGTCCACATGGTTTCATAGCGGAATTCTTCAAATCTTTCTAGGAAGTGGTCAAACATGATGTCTACGGGGTAGTGGAAGACTCCAAACGCTCGGCCTCCATTCTGAAAGTGCTAAATTCCACAATGATAACTCTAATTCCTAAAGATAATGAAGCCAAGACCCCATACCACTACAGACCCATAGCATTATGCAATGTGGTTTACAAGATAATATCCAAAGTCATAGCGAACAGACTGAAACCTCTCCTACCCTCATCCATTTCCCAGGAACATGCGAGTTTTGTAGAAGGGCAAAAAATTTTGGACAACATCATCCATGCCCAAGAACTGATACACACGCTGAAAGCCCAGAGGAAAGGGGGGATGATAATACAACTTGATCTAGCAAAGTCTTATGAAAAAAACAATTGGCACTATATGGTCAAGACTTTGGAATCTTTTGGCTTTACGCAACACCGGATCAACTAGATTTTCAGCTTAGTGTCAACAACTAGTTACTCGTTTTTAATAAATGGAGCCCCAGCCAAACCCTTCTGGCCTTCAAGAGGCATCAGAAAAGGAGACCTGCTATCACCTTTCATATTCATTCTAATGATGGAAGGACTTAGTAGAAGCATAAAAAGTGCAACTGCAACAGGGGAAATAAAAATCTTCAAACCCTTCGAAAATTCCTCTACCTCCACGCACCAATAGTTCGTTGATGACACCCTGCTCCATGACACACCCACAGTCAAGGAAGTGAAATCCTACAAAATAATATTAGATGAGTTTGGGGAAGCCTCGGGAGCAGAGATCAATCACTCCATATCCATGATATATTTCTTCAATACCAAATCCAACAATCCAAAGGAACCTGGAAAATATTTTGGGGTTTGAACGCAAAACTCTCCCAACAAAATATTTGGGAATTCCCCTGACGAACAGAGCATACAAAATGGAAACATGGGAAGGAGTGATCAATAAGCTACATGAGAGGGTGAAAAATTGGACTTATAGATCCCTCAACCTTACGGGGAGACTTGTCTTGACCAAGGAAGTCCTACAAGCAATTCTGACCTATATGATGTCAGTGTTTCCTGCTCCCAAAGGAATACTCCAAAAAATAAGAGCCATCCAAAGGGACTTCCTATGGCATGGAGAAGAAAGAAATAAAAAATGGGCCCTGGTGGCCTAGGAGAAGGTTTGAAAACCAAAACACAAAGGAGGCCTAGGGTTACAAGACCCACAAGTAACCAACGAAGCCTATGGGGCGAAACTCTGGTGGAGATGGGTCAAAGAAAAGTCAACACCATTGGAAACCCTCTAGAAGGAAAAGTATGCCCTGGACATCAACAACTAAGATCGAATTCATTTTATGGGCACAAGAGAAGGATCAGCCATCTGGAATCTAGCCTGGCACAACAAAACCTAGATCCAAAAACACAGTTTCTAGGAAGTGAGGAATGGTAAAACGACCGAATTCCAGGAAGACGCATGGCAACAGGAACCCAGAATGGAAAATCTCGATAGGGAGGAACTCCAACAGGAGATGATAGAGCAAGGAAAAAACAAAATCCATCACTACTGGAAAAAATAAAATGACCACGACAAATGGAGGACCTGGGAAACACTCAATCCACAAAACAGAGATCGGATCGCAACAATAACGAAAGAGGTGGAGGAGGAATTGGGGAAAAGGAAAATTGTAGTCTTAGAAGAAGTGGACCAATTAAGATGGGGTAGGAAAAATGGAGGGGACTTCAACTTAAAATAAGCCCAAAATTACATTACAGACCATGACCAAGAAGACCCAGCACAACAATGGGGAAAGACTTGGGGTAGCCCCTAGTGGCCAAAAATCAAAATGTTCAAATGGATAGTACTTCATAACCAAATTCTAACCTAGTAAAACCTAAGGAAAAGAGGGTTGATAGGCCCATCACGATGCCACCTCTATCAAGTTAAAGAAGAAACAACGAATCACCTCCTTGATGATTGTAATTACATAGTAGAGATGTCGGACTGGGCGGCAGGAATCTTCCGCCAGTCCAATAGGACGCGAGGTAACATCAACGCAACCATCAACAAATGGAATGAGATTTATAGCAAAAATGAAATGGTAAACCTTTGTTGGAACCTCATGCTAGGGATGATCATATGGGCAATATGGAAATAAAGGAACCGATGCATCTTCAAGAATGAAATCCTCCCGGAAGGGCAACTCAAGGAAGCAATAATCTCACAAATCTAAGAAACGGTGCATAGCCACAAATGCCATACCAAAAGAGTGCAAATCATAGGCCAGGACTCCCGAATCCTGAAAACTTTCCACCTAAAAGATGGGCACAACAACACATCGATAGGGCGGCCACTGTAACTCCAATTAGGAGCATGCTACTGGACACCTCCTCCGGCAGGGTTCCTCAATTTAAACTTTGATGTAGCGGAAAAAGGAAACCTAGGAATGATAGGAATGGGGGGGTGATCAGAGATAGCGGGGGTAACATAATCAGGTTGTATGCTAGGAGCTTGGGAAACCCAACCAACAATGCAAGGGAATTTGGAGCCCTGGAGCTTGATCTCAAAATACTAAGATGAGAAAGGATGACCAACACTATCATGGAAGGTGAATCCACCCTGGTCATCAACATGGTAAAGAGAATCCAAAATGACACCAGTGTGTGCAAGGTTCAAAAACACTG
Source organism: Picea engelmannii (assembly GCA_009831015.1). Taxonomy (NCBI): domain Eukaryota; kingdom Viridiplantae; phylum Streptophyta; class Pinopsida; order Pinales; family Pinaceae; genus Picea; species Picea engelmannii. The sequence continues at coordinate 503,532 of ML777768.1, read as the reverse complement.
GCGCTTGTCACACTCCCTACAAAAAATCCAGGAGCATATGCAAATGATTAACACTGTGGAGTTGCGCTAGGTACACAGGTCAAAAAATGGCCTGGCATATCGAATTTCCAATGAGGGGGTTAGCAAGGAAGGACTGGAACTAGATACTACCTGGTCCAACATCCCACAAGGACAATTTAGAATCGACTGCACCCAACTAGAAACAAAGGATCGGGACAACATATTAAGAAAGGAAGGTCACATCGAGGAGGGCAGCAAAAGGCTCGGTGAAAGGCCCAAAGGACCCAGGTAGGACATGACTTCCCATCACTCGATTACCATTCACAATGCAGGATCAAATCATACAATAGGCGAGGGAACGAAAACAAGATCATGTCAACAGTAATATCTATGGGGAAAGCCCGTGGGAAAGCATTGATGACAATTAGCACATAGATAATGATGTAAGGCAAGAAGGATTAACACATATAAGTATCATTCCACCACTCCAAGGTCTAGGTATGGGGAGTACCCAAGCAGGATATCAAGCAAGCAAGGGCAAGTTTCAGTAAAGGAATAACTGTCGATTCATTATGACCATATGGACCCTGACCAGAAAAAAGAGTGGGAAGTTTCACCTCTATAGGAAGACCATGATTGGAAGGATGAGCCCACAATAGGGAAACTTCAATAAGAGACCAAACGGTAGGAAGAGAGGCAAATAGAAGAGAGCAATTGCAGCGGCTACCAAAATACACAAGGATAAGGAAAGAAGTAACCCCCGGGTAGACAGGAATGGGCTGAGAATGTTGAAAAGGAGTATCCATGGGGCAGACAGGATGATGCGAATGAAGCAAACGAACATCAAAAGAAACCCCCAGGGGAAGGAAACTCTGAACAACCCTCGGTGACTTTTGAGGATGGAACAAGTAGAAAAAGACATGGAGGGAACCTTTCATACTCCAGTTGCACTGAAAGGAAAGGAAACCATTACCCGTCTGGAGAAGGCCATCAAAGAAAAGAGCAAGATAAAAACCTGGGATGCTCTGGCTCAAGAAGCTGACTGAGTGACTGACCCAGGAGCTATGCAGCCCAGGGACACCCTCTACCAAAAAACGGTGGAGATGGCATGGAAAAAAAATATGCTAATTGGAAAAGTGAGCTTGGAGAGGGAGGATGCGAGATGGGAGAACAACAAGGAACACATGAAACTGCTGAATGAAATCTTGAGGCACCTCAACAGTCTGGAGACCACTACCAAACTGATAACTAAGGTCAAGACGGACTAGAAATACAAGATGGAATGATTAGTTGTCCAATTCCACCTCTACCTGTGCTACGTCCATCACATGGACATCACGCTAGCCGAAAATAAAGGAGCTCCAACGCATATTAGAAAGATTTGCACAGTCCCCCAAAAGGAGGAGAAAAAAGGCCCGACGGATGAAGGAAAGAAAAATATCATCATTCTGGATTAATGTCTGGTTAGTCTATTTTCAAGTCAGATGGTTCAATCTTATGTCAATCTCATCTTATGTTACTGTTATTTTGTTTATCCTTTTCATGTATGTTGCGCTTATACAGTCAAAAACTGGATATGGTAGGGTTGGGATGGTTTCCCATGGTGGCAGTCCAGTTCTACTCCTTGCCTAGTTTAGAAAACACAACTCGGGAACCTCTAACCTGGTTTCCTTTTTGGCAGGCCAAAGAATCCCCCTTTTTTGTATCATTACCCCCTTTAGTAATACACTTTCTCAAACTCACTTACAAAAAAAAAGAATAATCAACATTATATTAATATATATCATTCTATTATTCCATTAAAATTTATATCTAAACACTCATATCTCTTACAACATACTAATCTATAACTTGTTCACATATTATAATAACTCTTACAAGATACTAAACTATGACTTGCTCACATATTATAATAATGTATAATTATCACTATAGTTCTAGCTATAATGGTATTTTTGCCCATTTTTAAACTAGGAATGAAAAACAATAATTCATAATCATTGTAATTTAAATTCACCATTTTAATCGTTTAAATAAATAAAAAATAATATGTGAATAACATGTCAAGTGCTACCATCATTAACCAATGGGTGGTTTGTTGATCTTGAAGATGAGCCACAAACCTACATCAATTTGTTGAATTCTTGTGTCAACTTGTCAATTTTCAATTGATCAACTGGTTGACCTCCTTACCAACTCCTTTGGCACTCTCCTTCCCTAAAGACCCCTAAGCCACAATAGGGTTGTATGGAGAAATTACTTTCTAGAAATGA